>OU015500.1:72250804-72565804 GCA_907164885.2 Dolomedes plantarius
TTGTTCCTTGCAACAGGACGTGCGTATGTCTGGAGAACACCTACACAAGCGTAAGATTCTGTCTGTCTCATCTCAACTAACAATCATGGAGGTAGATCTATCAGGGTTTGGGATGGTATCTCATGGTTTCCTTCAGACCCTATTGTAACTCTAAAAGGGAGATTGAATGGGAAGGACGATGTCAAAATTTTGGTGCAAACATTGTTTCTTGTAGGAGATGGTGTTCTCCAAGATGATAACCCCCCTATACATACAGCTAAATCTATCAAGTATTGGTTTGAAGAGCATGAAAAAGATGTTAAATATCTTATCTTGCCCTGTACAATTCCCCGACTATATATCATCCAAACACCGTGATTTGTATAAGCGGATAGAGCCAGGTATTGATATCCACCACAGGATCTCTACAAGAACTTTCATGATTTTTCACTGAAGAAGGGTATAATATATTCTTAACCACTCTTCTTGACTGGTATAATCCAATTTCAAGGTGAATTAGATGGTATTACATGACAAAGGTGATCCTGCGCCGTATTAATAAAGGTTTTCATGATTTTTCTTAGTGGTTCCATTATTTTGATAACCACCTGTATATATATATATATATATATATATATATATATATATATGGCCCTGTACAAGAATAACATGACAAGGACCCTATCGGATTGCAAAGACGAAGCCGAACGATCGTTACGACCTAGGAAAGATTGGCTGTCATGAAGGGCCAATTAAGACCAGTTCAGCCGCTGATCACATAAAACCATGGTCTAATGATCTGTAAATAATTTTAATGCAAATTACTGTTGTTTTATTTTATTCTTTTTTTAGGATTTATTTTACGTCTAACAACTGAATTATCCGCGAGGTCGCGTTAGTATCATGATGGCCAGCTGTGAAACGAATTCCCTCCCCAGTGCTCGAGAAACACACTATCCCGCTCCTGTCATAGCTGAGATGTCAAGATTCCGGAGAGAGCAATGACCCACGCCCCCTTTGTCCACGAGAGGAGAAATTATGTAGGGGGAAGAAGGGCTTCGCTGGCTGTTACGATATAGACGGAGGCTGAGACGGGCTTCCGATGTGAGAGGAGCATGACGTTTAAAGACGAATTGTAGAAGATGCTATACTAAATTAACCATACTTGAATAAATATATAATTGTTATTTTTAAATAGTTGGAGTGATTCTGCTTTAATGAATGCAAATACTCCTTCACACTAAAGGTTTCCCACATTTTTGGGCGCTTGGCCCGGGATATTTGAGAAAGGAATTTAAATACTTGAGCTAGATACAGCAGTGATAAAGGACGCTAAGCTTCGCGTTGTGGAGCTAGGACGGAACGTTTGAAGTTGTGTTGTGACGGGTGTGCCATCGAACTGCTGTAGAAGACGTTGATAATATTGCTACGCTCGTGAAAGTGGATTATTCTTCTGTGACGCCGGAATTAAAGGTGAGCGTATCTTAATAATTAAATCCCGAAAAACTGGACGACTGTCCGCAGATTTCGAAAAATTTGAAGTCCTTTCCATTCAGAGACATTAAACTTGTTTATCGTATAATATTTGAAGACGAAGGTGATAGGACGAACCGCAAAAAATTAAGGTCTTTTCGTGGACTAAATTATGGAAATGAAAATGATGCAAGTTTAAAGAGGAAAACTGAATATGTTTCTTCCAATTTTTCCACAAGTGATTTAATTACTGTATGCAATATATTGAGTTTGGATAATAAGTGTAGCAAACCAGAACTGGTTAAGAGAATTGTCATTAATTTGAATGATATAAATATTTTGCAACAGAATGTTATTGTTGATGATGATGATGATTTTGATGACGAGGACGAATTAAGTGGAAGGGAAAATAGTAATAGTGTACAAATAAACAATGCTTCTGCCATTAGCGCAATTAACAGACCCATGATAAATTTTAACGACGTAGAAGTCATGGTTAAACCTTTTGACGGTTCATCATCTATGACCGTTCGTAAATGGGTTGATGAGTTTGAGGATATGTCGGATTTATTCCAACTATCTGACTTGCAGAAATTTATTTTCGCTAAGAGATTGATCTGTGGGAGAGCAAAATTGTTCCTTGACAGCGAAAAGAATGTCAAAACATGGTCGAGAATTTGACAAACGCTTATTAAAGAATTTGCCGAGGAGACGAATTCAGCCGACTTACATTCCGCTTTAAGAAGCACAAGACAGAGCGGTATTGAACCAGTCATTGATTATTATTTTAGGATGAAGTAAATCGTGTCGCGTGGAAGTATTGAAGATAGTGCAATTATACAATATATCATAAATGGAATTAATGATTTAGATGTAAACAAACCCATTTTATACGGATGCAGAGACATGCATGAATTCAGAGACAAACTAAAAATATATGAGAAAATTAAAGATAATAGTCGGAGAAATGAAGTCAAAAGAGATTTTAAAGCTGGATTTAAAAATGTAGTGACGCAAGAAATGAGTAGAGACACAAAGTTTTTAAATGAGAAACCAAAAATATGTTTGATTAAGAATCAGAAATACATACAACCTTTTGCTAACACACGCCAGAGAAATGATTCGAACTTTAAAATTATCTGCTACAATTGCAATGAGGAAGGGCATAAATCATCTGTTTGTAAATTTAAAAACAATGGTTTGAGGTGCTTTTTATGTGACGAGTTCGGACACAAGGCAAATCTATGTCCTCAAAAGAAGGTTAATAAAGTAACAATTTCATATCATCGTCCTAATAGGATTCAGAAAAATGTCGAGGTTTTAGGAAAAGAATTAGATGCTATTTGGGACACCGGAAGTGAAATTACAATAGTTAATCAAGAAGCTTATATTAATCTAGTATCACCAAAACTAACTCAGAATAAAGTACAGTTACTGGGAATCAGCTCAGATCAAATATCTCCTTTAGGTTATTTTAATGCTAATATAATAGTTGATGATTATTCTGTGAATACTGATATTTATGTTTTAAGTAGTAATTTGTGTAACAAAATGGTTATTGGAATGTATGTAATGTCTCAATTTGATTTTTCCGTAACGAAGGTGTAAATATAACGGGTTTGCGTAAGAATTTTCGAGTTAATTATATTTGTATTGCACGTAGTAAAGTAAATGATAATGAAATATCTCAAGAACCCAAACCCGGAACGAGACGTATAACGAACATTAAAAAATTAGTTTACCCTAGACAACCAGCTGTACCTGAGTGTGAGAGAAATAGAGTAGAAAGCCGTGAATCACAGAAAATTGAGATTTCTATGTTGAATTCAGACGAAAATAATAGTCCCGTGGAAACAGATATGTTACCATCCGCGACTGACGGTGAAGACGAAAACAGTGATGATAAAACCAAATTAACTGAAAATGAAAGTGACGTATGTGAAGAAAGAAATATTAGTGAAAGTGGTTTGAATGAATTAGACGATGAAGCAAATAAAACTGTTGGAGTTAATGAGAGTGATTTTAATGACTTAAATTTTGATAAAGAAAACACGAATCTTGGAAACGAGTGCAGCAATGATCAAGACTCAATTCAATCAGGAGAGTGATGTGGCTGGAAAAGTCTGTGACGTAGAGGAAGTTGAAAATCAAAAAGAATTTGTGGAAAACGAATTTGAATGTAATAAAAATTCAGAAGATTTAACTCTTGAGAAAAGTGATGTGCCTGATGAAAAAAATGTCGATAGAAGAGAATTAGGAGATCAAGAACTTGCCACAACTTTTGATGATGAAAACGGGTACATTTCAAAGCTCTTATAATCAAGTGGAATCACAGAGAGTCAAAGAAAAGTTATTGTCAGATGATCATTTGAGTAATACTGATGACTGGGTTACAAAACATCAGAAATTACGGCAAGAAAAAGAAATATCAGAAAATGGGCTAAAAAGTTAGGAGAAATGGATGAAGAGTTTGGTGTTAGTGCATCGGTAGAGGAAGAGTTTCAAAAGAGTAAGGCTTATACTTCACGACGTTTAGAAGGACTTACAGTTGCTCATGATGTTGAAGTTTTCAAGGAAGTAACATCAATTATTCTAACTTTAAAAGACAAAGATGTCCTTGGAAAGGAAGAGGATGTTATAGAAAATACAAATATTATTGAGAGTGAACACTATTCAAGGAATGTAGAAAATAAAAGAAAGAACCGTGATTATCAGCCATATGAAAAACCAGAGTATGATGAATTTGGAATATTGAAGAAAAATAATATGCTTTCAAGGTATGATGAAGTAATTGAAGGTGAGAGAAAGACATTGTTTGATGTAGGTTCTGAAATTACACAATCTTATAATACTAGCAGAGAACAACAATTAGAGTTTATCAGAATGAAATTAAAGCAACGAAATAAGATGTCACTTGAAATGCCTGAAATGAAAGTGGTCAATGAGTACTACACTCCCGTGAATATGATGCAGTTCAAAAAACGAAAGAAGAAAAGGAAGATTCGATAAACTCTTCTTTTGGAACCAGACGATTTGAGTACAGAAGTGTTGGATGATGGAAAAGATTTGCGATCACAGAAAGGAAGAAGAATTGTAGGAGTTGATGAACCGACGTTTACAAGTGATGCTCTTGAAATGAAAGTTGTTGAGAAGCCTTATTTGTCCACTGTTATTGATGAAGAGAAAGGTGGAAAAGCATGGTACAGCGCATTAAATGAAGCAAAAAAGTTGAAAGAGAGGAAAATTAAGAGCACTATTCTAGAAAAGTTTATTGAAATTCTTAATAAAACTAATGTTGCTGAAAATGACGCTGCTGTTGGTTCCAAGGGTTATCAACATAGAACTGAATTATGTTGCCGACATCTGTAGAATACTCGGTGAAGTTCCTATTTGTTGTATGTCTGACAACAGAGATGAACAGGCAAATAAGATGACAGATTTAGAAAGAGAGCTTTTAGAAGAAAAACAGAATGAGGAATTAGAAGCTCAGAATCGTGGAGCTTGGAATAAAGTTGACATTGATGAAAGGCTAGCTGAAATATCTGTGAGAGAAAATAAACCTATTTTAGAGGAAGAACCAGATATTAATTTTGGTATTGCTGAAGCTCTCAAGTTAGCTAATATAAAGGGATACTTAGACAAAGAGTCTAAAAAAGTGTCCAGTGCCACAAGAACTAGCCAGTTGAAATCACAGTCACACACAATAGAAGAGAAGTTTTATGAAGATGATAAAGTTCGAAAGAGGGATAGATATACTGGCCCTGTACAAGAATTCCATGACAAGGACCCTATCGGATTGCAAAGACGAAGCCGAACGATCGTTACGACCTAGGAAAGAGAGGCTGTCATGAAGGGCCAATTAAGACCAGTTCAGCAGCTGATCACATAAAACCATGGTCTAATGATCTGTAAATAATTTTAATGCAAATTACTGTTGTTTTATTTTATTCTTTTTTAGGATTTATTTTACGTCTAACAACGGAAGGATCCGCGAGGTCGCGTTAGTATCATGATGGCCAGCTGTGAAACGAATTCCCTCCCCAGTGCTCGAGAAACACACTATCCCGCTCCTGTCATAGCTGAGATGCCAAGATTCCGGAGAGAGCAATGACCCACGCCCCCTTTGTCTGCGAGAGGAGAGATTATGTCCGGGGAAGAAGGGCTTCGCTGGCTGTTACGATATAGACGGAGGCTGAGACGGGCTTCCGACGTGAGAGGAGCATGACGTTTAAAGACGAATTGTAGAAGCTGCTATACTAAATTAACCATACTTGAATAAATATATAATTATTATTGTTAAATAATTGGAGTGATTCTGCTTTAATGAATGCAAATACTCCTTCACACTAAAGGTTTCACACACACACACACACACACACACACACACACACATATATATATATATATTTATTTATATATATATATATATATATATATATATATATATATATATATTTACAGGGTGTTCCAAAATTCGACCGACAAATTCAGGGGTGTGATAGTAGGCATCAATACGAACAATAATTACATAGGAATGTATGACCGAAAACTCAAAAACCTGATCAGCTAGAGGATAAACAAAGATGCAGAAATCAAAAGCCAATATTTTTGCATCGTTGTTTATCCTCTAGCTGACCAGGTTTGCGTTCCGGCATTGTTGCGTTTCCGGCTATGTGATTCTGTTTTGTTTTTGAGTTTTGTTTTTGAGCTTTGTTTTTGAGTTCTGTTTTATTTTTGAGTACCTCCTCCAGAAAATGCGATATTTCCGGCTATCTAGTGGGATTGGTAAGAGGTACGGTCCGATTAACCCTTCAATACTCGCGCGGTTGACATATGTCACCCACCTGCCTTCATCTTCCCTAATGGCGGCCATCGGAAGGTTGAAAGTCTTCCCTTTTCCTTCTACCTTCAAATGAGCCTTCCCTCTTGCCCCCTCTCTTTTTACTTTAGTTTGTCTCTAACTGTTCTTCGATTAAATCGCGCCAAAGTTCACTGGTTGACACCTTTCCCCCACTCGAGCATCTACGTGACTTTTCAAGGAAAGTGAATTTATTTTAGTCTCCATAAAATTTAGATTTTAGATCCTTTTCATTATTTACGATTAAAAATCTAATAAGAGAGAATCAATCTCTAATAGGTTTTCTACAACAAACTTTTTTAATGACATTTTTGAATGCGATAATAAAAAAGTTTGTTAGAAATGTCAGAACAAGGCAGGAAAACATTATAACCAGGGCCAAAAAGGCATAGCAGCAATTTTTTTTCTCCAGAAAAAGTATTAGATTTGTTTATTGACGAAGACGTCTATAAAATAATAGCAGACTGCACAAATATTTACATTGATTCTATCAAATGTAAATTTGAAAAGGATCGCGATGCCAGAAACACCAACGAGGTAGATGTCAAGACCTTATTTGGTCTTCTTCTTTTGATAGGCACTTATAAAAGTTCCTTGACAAATATCGATAAGTTATGGGATAACTCGAACGGTAATGGGTAAGAATGCTACCCAACAATGAGCAGAAACAGGTTTGCGTTTCCTCTCAGGTGCCTTCGTTTTGATGACATTCGGGATAGGGCATCTCGACGAGAATTTGATAAATTTGCTCCCATAAGGAATGTATTTGAAATAGTTCACCTCAAGAGGAAAAGAAGGTGCCAGAGGACGCTGTTCAGTGGCGCACCCAGGATTTAATCTTGGGGGGGGGGCCGAGTTGAACAGATAAACATATTTATAATGCAAATTCAATATTCATAATGCAATTTCTATTACTTTGAGGGTGGGGCAGGGTGCGCCACTGACGCTGTTACGCTTGTGGACGACAGAGAGATAGAACAACGTGAAAGTGGTGCGAGAAATGCGGAAAGTGGATATGTAATGACCATTCGAAAAATGTATGTGCAGAATGTTTTAATTTTTTTTGCATTTTGAATGTATGGTTGATTTGTAATATATAATGTATCTTTTTCCAAAATTTAATTTTGAAGTTAAATAAATATGGATACAACACCGACATAAGGGTGGGTGACACTTGTCACCCACGCGACTGTTCGTGTTACAGCTAGTGAAGCGAGTACTGAAGGGTTAAGTAACCAGCGCCCTCCAGCGTCAGGTTTGTGTTTCCGGTCATACATTCCTAAGTGATTATTGCTCATCTGGATGCCAACTATCACCCCTCTGATTTGTCGGTCGAATTTTGGAACACCCTGTATATATAAGGGCTCCCAGACTTTGGATTTTAAACCGAGATCTAAGTTTCTCAGGGTTCACATGGGTTTATGGATATTTTTTTTATAAAAATACTTTTAAATCTGCATTTTTCCCTTGTTAGTTAAAAATATAGCAAAAAATTATTATTTATTTATCACTGTAAGCATAATTATTTGTGAAAATGTAATTATGCAATTTAATTATGTAATTATGTAGATTAACCTTCTTGCGTTGTTGCAATGTAGCATACACCTAAGGTGTTCGGGTCAAAAATGACCCAAGGCGTAATTTTCAGTGTTGTTGTATTACAGTCACATTTTATTTATATTATTAACTTAATTATTTATTTAGTTATCATTTTATCTACACTTTTATGCAATTGTATATCATTTAACATTGTTTTACAGGTAAGTTTTCATAACCCTAAGGAAGCTTGAATTTAATGGATCACTCTGTATTTATAAAATAAAAATGCTGTAATTCAATCCTTCACCTCTGAAAATCACTGTAAACTTTCAAATGCAATACAATGTAGCACAGATTTTTCCTGTAATTATTACATATATTTTTTTACATTCGTTTGATTAAACAAGAAAGTTCACACCTGCGTATATTGTTTATTTTCGGAAGTAAAATTACACATTAACGAAATATTTATGAAATATTTAGCTTACATCCAACAATACAATTTTGGACGCTTGAACAATCAATGAAGGAAAGTCATATAGAAAATTTGTAAATTCATTACCCTCTAAGTTGTTCCGTTTATATACAATTGTTACACACTAAATGTAATGTTTCTTACAAGTAATTGTCTACCTTTGAAACATCTCACAGAACTTTTGTTTTCAGTCTGTGTGCATAAGCGACATCTTCCCACTTTGCTAGTAGTTGCTACATTTCCGGATTCTTCAGATTGGGGTTCAGGTTGTTCTGAGTTTCGAATACAAATCGCGAATACTCGGGCAGCCCTTGTTCTTGGCAGATGTTTTCTTCCTTCAATGTGGTGGGTAACCAAAGTCATGCCAAGCTTCTCAATGAAGATTTTCCTTTCGTGAAATGAGTTCATCTTCCATTCTGGGGTGATCTTGATGAATAATAAGAATGCTTTATACTTGGAAATGTCTAGGATGTTGGAAAAAACTACGATGGACCATCTGTTGGTCTTTCTTCGACAGGAATAGTGGGAGGCTAGTTTATCTAAAGTCTACTCCTCCTTTGGCGCTGTTATAATCTAGAATGATTTGAGGTTTATTTGCGTCTGTATCTGCTATTTTTCTGTGATGGTGAAGAGTACTCTGGAGGACTACGCACTTGCCTCTTTACTGGCTATATGGCTGTATGTTCCAGACTTAATTGGTAGCGTTGTCACAAAGTACCCAAAATATTATGCCGTACTTGGCTGGTTTGATGGACATGTACTGGCGGAAGGGGCACTTTCCTCGGAAAGCTACCATTTGTTCATCCACAGTAACGTACATTTCAGGGTTATATGACATGGGCAAAATTCCCATCCACTTGTCCCAAAGTTCTCTTATGGCTGCAAATTTGTCGGTTGCCCCTCTTCTTGGTCGGGTCTGCTTGCCATCAAATTGAAGAATCTTTGATATCATTTTGAATTTTTCTAAGGACATAGTTGCCCTGAAGATATCCCGCCCTGAAGTTGCCCTGAAGATATTTTGCATCCCACAAACTCTCTGTAGACTTATTACGAGATTTATATACCCAAGACAGCAGCAACAAGCCAATAAATTCTTCCAAGTCAACGTTATTCAAATTCTTCCAACTGTCCTTCGACGTTACAATTTTTGAGTATGATATTCATAATTACTGTAGGAAAAAAACAACATAAATGCATAGTATTCGTCTTCAATTCTAGACGTGGCGTATCTCGTGGGCCCTAGAGTCATGTTCACAACATTTTCTGCCTCACGCCTACCACATGAAGCTTGTGGTTTAGATTTCCATTTGAATTTACCATCTTCGCTAAATAAGAGTCTGACTCGTCAAATTGGCCATATTCGTCGCTTTACAATGCCCCTTTACACACTCTACGAGAATTGAAAGGAAAGCGCAGGAAGCAAATACCGGTTACAGAAACTAGGAACTGTAAATGACAGTGCAGTACTTTTAGAGTCATCTATTGTGCCAAAAGGAAACAAATATATAACGGAGAAGAACGAAAGCATTAATGCATTGTCACAGCAATAATTGAATAATATATTAAAAATTGGGGTGTTCATGCTGCTATGCTCTGAAAATTCCATATGGATCAAAATTGACCCGAACGACTTATGTGTTACAATTTTTATTGTTAAAAAACTACCGTTTGAAAAAAATAATTTCCCATAGATGAATATTTGCTATGACTATAAAAACAAAGTCCCAATATATTTTTGAAAAATTCCCGAAATTGTAATAAATCTATACGAAATAAATTTGTTATGGGTCAAAAAAGTCCCGAACACCCTAAGAAGGTTAATGATTGCAAAATCATACAAGTGGAGATCATTTCGATTGAATCATAATATATCTCGCTCTTAAGAAACCATCCCAGAATTTTGATATTTGTTATGTAATATGAAAGATAGATTCAATAAACCCCAAATATGAAATTTATCACACTTCACGATTCATTAGACTATTTTATCTCACTCTTCTGAGTGCGTAGAGAGAGTTTTTTCATAAGTTAGCAATCACACAAAAAAATACACATTCTCTTTAAACTGAAACCGTGGCAGGACAAATAGACAGATATCATCAAAATTGTCATTCCTAGGTATACAAATCAGAACTTATTAAAAAATTAGTTTTATTAAGTTACTGTATTGTCACAGAAGCATACATTTGATTTTTTTTGGACAGAGACAAAAACATTAAATCTATTCCTTTACACTATTGTTGTAGCACTAAAGCTCCTCTTATGCTTCGCAAAATTAGTATCGGCCAGACCTGAGTTTAGTGCATGCTGTCGATAGATTTATTTGCATCATAATACAAAATCATACGTATATAGAGGCTGTTCACACATTTTTTAGACGATGTATATTGTATCCACAAAACTAAATTACATAAAATTCTTGTGTTTTAAATGTTCTATTTGACATCCCTTATTCTGAACTATCTTTCGACATCGCAATTTCCAGGATAATAATGCCTTTTGAAGTGTCAGAAGACGTATTCTAGCCCATTCCTCCTGAACAGCTTTCCAGAGTCCTGTAAGGGTTTTGGGACGACGTTTGGATAATGCAGATTTTAAAAGTCCGAAAGCACAAAAATCCATAGGTGATACATCGGGAGATTTAGTAGGGATATCAGTGAAGGGTATGGCCTTGATACCAGTTTTTTGTTCCATTTCTTTTAGTAAATTTACAGTGGATTTTGATGTGTGACTGCTAGCTTTGTCCTGATGGAGTCTCACAGATTGATGGCACTGCGGGTAAAACGATGGTATTTCATTCAGAAAATTTGGCGATAAAATATGTTCCTGATAGTATTTGGAGTTAATCTTGACATCTTTTTCCACTCTCTTTATTTTTAACTTGCCATTATAAGAAAAACTAGCAACAATCATGAATCCGTTAGAAAAACTTTCTTTTGATTCTTTGAACCATGTACTTAAATTTATTTTTCCCCTTTTATGAAAATAAATGGCTCTTTTTTTGATGCAATCATTTAAATACACCCATGATTCATCTATTGTGACAATTGTTTTCCATTTTTCTTTGGATAAGTATTTCTCATATAGAATTCTGCAGCGTGTCCTGCGTTCAGCGATATGATTTAGAAGAAGACGATGCACATTGCGTTTTTCCGCTTTCTTAAGATTTAAATCAACGTTTATCATTTTGTTTACAGTGGACACCGAGCAGTTTAATGATTTTGCAACTGTCCTTTGACTAGGGGGATTTTCTTTTAACATTAAACAACGTACCTTTGCAATAGTCGAAGATGTCCGTTTTTTCCTTGGATACTTGTTTGGAATTTTTGTCGCATTTGAGGCTCCAATTTGACGTTTTTTCCTTTCTTGTTGACGATATTACCTATCGACACTTTAGATATCACAAAACCATGACTCTCACATCGTTTTTGGATAACTGAGTATGCATATTTCTCTTCGGAAAGAGCATAAATGTAGCCTTCGAACCACTGCTTTGTTAAAAGCGCCATTTTGAATAAAAACAAAACTTTCAAGCCGCAGACCATAATTTTGACTTTTAAAAACATAGTACAATTGCAATTATTTCTTTTGCAGCAAACGATTTTTTATTACCGCTTACCAAAATCGTCTAAAAAATGTGCGAACAGCCTCTGTATATGCCTTGTCAAACATTGATTACAAAATGTTTATATCATTTTACCTAATCTGTTAGTGTTTCAACCAAGAATATTAATCTGAAACCTATCACTTTCCTTAGAAGTGGAAATATGACCAAAAATCTGCTAGTTTTCTTTCTATCATTGCTATACAACAAGCGTAACGATGTTCTTTCATTTTCAACATTCATTATGTATTTATTCATGACACGTGTAGATCGTAGGAAACAAAGCTAGAATGTTTACGTAAACATATCCAAGCTCAGCATCATTTAATGAGGGATAAAGATTTGCGACATAAATAAAGAGGCGAAAGTAAATTGCATATAACCTGCTGTATGCTAAACATTAACCGCAATACTAAACCATTATCACCAACAACTTTGGAAATGATAAGTTACTTCGAAAGAAACAAGACAGTCCTAATGCATCTTTTTCATTAAAAATGTATAAATTTAGAGCTTAAAATACAGTTGTTATGAAATATTTATTGCGAATGCAAATCAATTACAGTGTAATGTAATTAAACGTAAAAGGATGTTATTTATTGATCAATAAGTACTTTAATAAGTAATTTAAGTGGTCTCATTGTTAAAGGAAATAAAAAAAGGACTTATTTTTGCATTGTTATTTCGGTATTTTTCAAAAGTGTTTTTAAGGCTCTATTAATTTCTCAAGAGCTAAAATCATCTGACTAACTATTGAAAAGTTATTTTTGTAGAATCGGTGCTATTAAAATTAGAAATATTTAATGACATTTTAAAAACAATATTTATATTTTACATGACGATATTAAGTTGCTTTGGGAAAAAATTCTACTCAAATTTTGGAATAATTTGCAAAATTAAGATGAACAACGGCTGACTCGACTATGTTACTTATGCCTTAGGTTGGCCACCTAAAGCCAACTTGTGGGCTCATGCTATAAACTTTCATATTCTAAAAGACCTCTGTCATTACTTTCATGCTGCAACATTCTTAACAGTGGACCAAATTTTATAAAAGTTTATATTTTACCTATCATAGAAGAACTTGCATAAAAATTGTTCACCATTGTGTTTAATTTTCCCTAATAAATATTTTTCATTTTGAATTTTTCTGTAGTAAAGTGTGTGGCTTTAATATAATAACTGAAATTGTAAAAAAAAAAAGAAATATTTGCATTACATTTTATATTTTGAAGTGAATCGTCTTTTGAAAAATAACAGAAAGTATGCTAAAAATTTCCTGATCCTTTTTCAAATTTCAAGATCAACAGTTTTATCCAGTCTTTGATTCGGCTATTTTACTAATATTCAATGCAGTTCTTGATTTCGTATTTACTTGTAAAGCAATAAAAAAACTAAAATGCAATCGAGTTGGCAATCCCTGTGACTAGAATTTTAGTTAATAAATCAGTTTCCAATACTATCCGATTTTATCACTTAATATTTAAATTGTAAAAGTGATATTTAATTAAGTCATATTTATTAAGTGATCATTATCTCATATATTCCAAATGAAAGGGCTTTTTTTTACAAAATTCGTTGTTGTTCTGTTTGATTTAAAAGTTGGAATTAGAGGAATGCTTGAAATAGCCTGATAGAAATTATAGTTATGGATTTGAAAACAAATTTTTTCATATTACTTATTTTAAATTATACTTTAATCCCCTTTCTCAATTAAAAAGAATTCTGGCAAAGGAACGCGATTAAAATTTATGCTCATAAAAATACCCTTTACCATGATGTAGGTTACAGCGCAATGAGCACCATATCATATCTCTCTAACATAATCAATTCATTTGAAGACTAATTTGCAAGTTTCCATTTACTTTATCGCTATCGACATAATGATTAATTTACGCTTCGATGAGTCCTTTTAGAGAGTACTGGGGTATCGAACTGGTGACTGTTCACTCGTAAAGAGAAGCCATTGTAAGCACAACACTAAATAAGTATTTAATACAGAATTTTTTTTATCAATGGATTTAATTAATTAGAATTCACCAAATAAGTTTTAATGATAAATTAATGATTCATTTATGATTACTTATTATTACTAAATTAAAGAAATCAAGGTTATTACTTATAACGATATTCATTACAGTTTATCGAAGCATTGGATTCGTTTAGTTTTTTTCCCCCAAACTCAGCGAATATTGCACATATAAAAAACAGTGATATGAGCGCAAAATCCATTTAAGAAAGACATTAGAAAGAAATAGATAAAAGAAGAAGACGTTTAAATTAAATACTTTCATTCAAACAATTGAACTCTTTTTGATATTTGAATATTTAAAAAAAAAATAACATAATTGAGAACAATGAATATTGATAAAGAACATGAAAACCTAACTTCTTTGTATATAAAAATATGCATTTCTATATTATTTGGCCTCAACGCATTATTTTCACGCAAAATAGTTGAATTAAAGGTAGTGAAAATGTTACCCCGCACTGCGCAATTTTTGTTAGCCTAAACACAAATTTTCATCTTCTCCAGTACTTATAATTTCTCCAATACTTATAAGAGTATGGTAATTTTTAAGAGAATATAATCTATCTTTGTTTTCAGTTAACTATGTTTTGACTAAAATTTTAAAGATATATATATATATATATATATATATATATATATATATATATATATATATATATATCTATATATATATATATATATATATATATATATATATATATATATATATCTATATATATATATATATATATATATATATATATATATATATATATATATATATCAATATTTGAGAAATATTGAATTTAATAGTTAGCATAAATGATTCATTACCGTAAAGTGTGTTAATTAAATTTCTACTAAAGCACTTTTAAACGGTATAATAGTTATTTACCTTATATAACTGCATTAAGGAAAAGAGATTCAGTAGTTTATTTATAAAAGGAAAAGGAAAGCATAACGAAAAAAAAGAGAAATGTACAGAGCTTCATATATAAGAACTTAATACAATCCTAGAAAATATTTTAATCTCAGATGTTCCTAAAGGTAAAATTAAATAGATGTATATTTCTCATAAACAAACATTACTATTAGTATATTTAGTACATGCAATGCAGCAAGAGGGTGCTATCGATTTTCGCCAAATCGAGAGTTACTTTAGATACAAATATAGAAGTTTTACACTTACAGAATCTTGATACCTATTTTCTCTTGTTTTGCCGTATAATTATTTATTTTTCAAAACATTTTTGTTTTATTAAGCTAAAGAGCCATGGTATTATAACTCTTCCGTTAACTGTCTTTCAGTTTTTATACCGTTTCTGTATAAAACCGTTGTTGTACAGACAGTAACTGTGTTGCTAATTAAATTTCTACTAAAGCACTTTTAAACGTTATGATAGTTATTTACCTTATATCACTGCATCGAAGAAAAGAGATTCAGTAGCCCGTTCTTACTAATTGAACTAAAACAACAACGAAAACTACAAATGACAGGAACATGAATGTTACTGCTTAAAGTGCTTTACAGACAGATTTATAAATGTGATTCATGAAGCTGTAGTTATTCAGTTGAAAATGCTTGCCAAGGGAATAATCAAACTGAAACGTCTCAATAACACTGTTCATATCATTAGGAATTTTTTAAGTTTAGAATATACAATCAAAATGAAAATTATCAGTATGAAATGCATATTGGATACTCTTAAAAATATAAGATTACTTTCATTTCTTTCAGGAATGTTTATATAATTTAAAATCCATGTCTACATCATTGAAGATTTACAATACTGTAATCTTAAACTCACAGTCCAAAGTTAAATGTAATGTACATAAATTCTAGTATTCTTGAATTTAGAAGAAGGGTTTTAGGCACCAAATAAAATACAAATTAAGAGAAAAGGGAATCCTGGTTGGCTGTACAAAAATTTTCTCTTTTAGAAAACTTCCAGGCCGACAAAAGGACAAAATTTAGGCAAACCTAATGAATATTAGTTTTGCCTAAAGTGTCTGTTTTAGAGGAAAAAGAATATTGAAAATGATATTAAGCAAAACATTTAGATATTTTATCTATCACAACTTTCATTAATAAAACATGAAAGCATCAATTTTCCAACTAGTAGTACGGGTCAGAAAAAAACAAAAAATCTGAAACACTAATAAACTTAAAACATAACACTTAAAATCGTATTTATTTTCTCCCATGTGATTAACAACAGGGTCGCCTATAAGAGATCGATTACCAACATTTACAATAACGTGACCTCAATATTAACTTTGAGGCTAATACACATTTAGTACACTTATTATTTTTTTATAAGATTTGTGAGGTAGAACTGTAGAAGTACAACTCGCGGTTTTATGACAGGTCATTTTTTTTTCGGAATGAATTTATCCGAAAATGGTCCACTTCGGTTTAAGGCCATTCTGCTTCGGTAAGTCTTCTACGAAGGGTTTTTTGCCCTTTTGACCAGGGTGTGCCGAGGAAAGTTGTTTCCAATACCATGTGGTATATGCTCTAAGGGATTGTATGACCTCGACTGTAGTGCTCAGTAGGAGTTTACTAATGTACATACCAAGGACATGCATATTGAGGAAAATTTATGATGTATGAAATATTTGTTTTGAGCGAATACTCAGAACGAGGTTATAATGATGTTAAATGCATGCCTTTTAGCACTCACCTATTCTGTAATCAGTTACCTTTACCGCAGTTATATGGTATGCAACTACTACGCCTAAGATTTATGAATAACATATATCTAATCTGATGTTAATTTTTGATGTGTATAAATGGGGATATCTTTTACTGATTATAATACGAAGCTAAACTACAGGAAACAGTAAAGAAAACGTCTCGTTATATATATATATATATATATATATATATATATATATATATATATATATATATGAAAGCGTTCCGTGACTAACTGTCTGACGGATAACGCCCAGACCAAACCGCTGGACCTAAAGCGCTGAAATTTTGCATGGCGATTCTTCTTATAGTGTAGGGGTGTACTGAGATAGATTTTTGAAAAACTCTTCTTAGATTTTCTAAAATTAAATTTTTAAGCTGTTTTTGTAACTTTTTTTAAGTTTGCATTTAAAATAATAATCTGAGGGTTATAAAATTTTTATCACGAGAAAGACCCCAAAAATTCTTTTAAAATGAAATCTCTTTCGAATATTTACCTCCATTTTCTGATTTTTGGTGAATTTTTAAAGATTAAATTTTAGAATTTAATTTATTAAATGCTGATCACGTGGTTTCTTTTCTTTTTGTGATACTTTAAATTGATTTTGCGTCACGTGCATAAGAACGAAATAAATTGACAAAAAGTATTAAATTTGCGGTAAAAGATAAAATATAACCTCTAGACTAATTGAGATGGAATTTTTTAAAGAATTTAGTTCAAATTAGTATGTTTTATGGATATTAAACATACAAATTAATTGTATACATTGACCGTTGTTATTTAATTTGAATATTTTCTTCTACATTACTTTGCCTATAAAAATATCCGTTACAATATATATGTATATATATATATATATATATATATATATATATATATATATATATATATATATATATATATATATATATATATATATATATATATATATATATATATATGTATGTATATATATATACAGGGTGTAATGAAACTCTTGGGCAAAACTTTAAGGGGTGATAGTACACATCAAGACAAACAATATTATATAAGAAACTTAGGGTCCCAAACGTCTTCCAAAGGAGATAGACGCCATTAAAGTTTAGGGTCCGAAATTTCAAATGATTATAAAAAACGGAAAAATGGGTCAATTCGTTAGCGGTTTTAGCTAAAATTATTCTTTTTGTCAGTTTTTTCTTGAAAAATAAATTTAAAGATAAAGTTAAAAAAAATGTCGATAGAGGACGCTTTAGACTTTGGAGTAACGAACAACTATTTTTTACCGTTATTTTTTTTATCACATTAAATGCTTTCAAAAGCTTAGCCTTAAACTTAAATTTTGAGCTCAAAATCTGATTCGTTGGGGGTGGTTAAGTAGCGCAAACGGAATTGTGTTCAGGAGTTGAAATTTGAAACTCCCTCCCTCCTGAACAGAGTTCAGTTATTCCCGATCTTGGTGTCGTAGGACTTTGCTGTCGTAGACCAGGCAGCAACTACTACCTCCTAGACGTAAAATAAACTAGAGAGGGATGACAAAATTAAAAAATTTATTCATAGTACTAGACATGAGCAATTTCTCCTCTCGAAATAAAAAAAAACAATTTGATGTACGCACGTCGTGCGCATGAATGAAGGTTGAATGAATGATGACACGTAGAAAATGGTACACGCATGATTTTCTTGTGGAATCACAAAAACTGCTCGAAAGAGCGCCCACCAGCAAGGATGCAGGCCTCACACCGCCGGCGGAGGGACTTTCGAACATTAGCAAATACCCCGGTCATCTCCCGGATATCGCCTGCTACGACGGCAATTCTCGCAACCAGTTCCTCGTTGGAGTCGTCAGGGCTTGCGTAAACAAGACTCTTCATATGGTCCCAGAGGAAGAAATCTAGACAGGAGAGGTCAGGCGAGCGTGCCGGCCAATTTACCGGACCACCCCGTCCAATCCATCGCCCTGGATATGCTGTATCCAATGCACTTCTCACATTTGCGCTGAAATGTGCAGGCGCTCCATCATGTTGGAACCACATACGAGCCTTTATGTTGGCTGGAACACTTTGCAGCAGAACTGGAAGCACCTCTTGTAGGAATACCAGATACGTTCCGCCGTCCAGGAGCCTTGGCAGAAGATATGCCCGATCAAATGATCGTGGATAATTCCGGCCCACACATTGACGCTGAAACGGCGTTGATATGAATGAGGGCGGGTAGCGTGTGGGTTAGTGTACGCCCAGTTGTCCCCAGTTGTGAGCATCCAAAATCGTGAATAACTGAACTGCGTACAGGGGAGGAGGGGGGTTCAAATTTCACCTCCTGAATACTGTTGAGTTTTCGCGACATAACCACCCCCAACGATTCAGATTTTGAGCTCAAAATTTAAGTTTAAGTCTAAGCTTTTGAAAGCATTTAATCTGATACAAAAAATAACAGTAAAAAATAGTTGTTTGTTACTCCAAAGTCTAAAGCGCCCTCTATCGGCATTTTTTTAACTTTATCTTTAAAATTTATTTTCCAGAAAATGTTGACATAAAGAATAATTTAAGCGAAAACAGGAAACGAATCGACAAATTTTCCCGTTTTTTATGATCATTTGAAATTTCGGACCCTAAACTTTAATGGCGTCTATCTCCTTTGGAAGACGTTTGGGACCCTAAGTTTCCTATATAATATTGTTTGTCTTGATGTGTACTATCACCCCTTAAAGTTTTGCCCAAGAGTTTCGTTACACCCTGTATATGTATATGGATAAAGAACTTTTCTAAACACTAGTGTTTTAGTATAATTTTAGTTTCTATTGTAGGTATGTGTATATACGTGCGTTTAATATTCATAGAAGCCTTTTATCTTCGATGGGCTTCGACTAGAAAGTGGATTTAGAGTGGATTTAGCATTTAATTGATTTTATCCGTACAGCTTATACTCATGTTTTCTCTCAGAAGAGAGTGTTAATTTCCATGATAACTTGATGTTTTTCTTCGACAAGTATTTGAGATCTGCAGGATATCTTTTTTAAAGTGATGCATATTGGCGTTGAATTATCTAAGAGATTTTATGAAATTATTTTATTCCCCAAAGTATCATCATAATGTCATGAGAAGTTGATTCATTCGCTCTACTGACGTTTTCCAAGGCTGAAGTAATATTATTAAAGGGTAGTCCACTTATTGATATTCTTTTAGATCTCGTAAACTTTAGTGAAATTTGTTTTTATAATTCCTGTAGCGCTGCGAGCATTCTACGAGGGACAGTTGGTCGAATGTTTTTGCTGCGAAACCTAAGCTCTAGCTCATGCCTAAGATATTTAAAGGCATTAGATACTTTCGACCAGTCAGTTAAACTCCTATATCTCAACTTGTCTGGAGATATTACTTCGCGAACACTTGTGCCGTTGTTCTGTGATAATAAATGACTAACTCGAAATTTAATCTACAATATGAAAAGCACAATGTTTTCCAAAATGCCTTGGTAAATCTTAGCGTTTAAAAAACACTAGCAGGAAGTGTTGACCCCTGACCCCCAAAGAAAAATGAAGCGAACAAACAAATAAAAAAACAAGCAGTTAAGGCCATTTTTAAGTGTCATTGATGGTAAAAAGTACTACCATTTGCCAGGTTTTCAGAAAAGTCTTTCAGACTGCTAGAATATCGTTCCATAGGATTATTTTTCCTTTAATTTGACTTTCAATGATGGTATTGTTTGAACCATTCTAGGAAATGTAAAATACTGGAAGCTTTGGTCAACGGCATGAAAAAAAATGGAAATACCTCCCAGCGAGTAATCTTATTACTCGCCTCCGTTCTCAAGGTTGTACTAAAGTCCTTAAAGACAGAAGCTAAGGCCGACTTTTTAATTTCTTTTGAGAAAACGCATCTGATTTTGCCGAATCATCTTTAAGTTTATTGGGTCTTCTAGATTGGTGACATTCCAACTTTTCGATGGTATCCTTTATTTTTGAGTTGGACTCATACATTTGCTTTAAAATCTCATTATTAGAATGTCCGAACTTACGGACTCTAATCATCGTGCTCCTTTCGAACATACCGAAAACCTTTCCGTTGATTCATCTTTACGTCAAAAAATATTCCAAATGTTAAATACTCATTCGTCTGTATTTGTGAATTGTCAATGACTTGTATTTATATGTCTTGCGAGGGAATCGACGTAGATATTAGAATGTCTGGTCACTTTTGGATAAATAGTCAATCGTAAATCCTAGAACCCACTAAACGACAATTTCTTATTACCTATTGGAATAGCTTCAGTTATGATTAAATTATTGTAATATATTAGTAACTGGAAGCAGATTAAAATTTGAAGCACTGAAAACTAATGGTGGAAAGGACAAATGATACTTCCCCTTAAGTTTTTTATTACTGCATAAGTTAAGGAGCTTAAAGGACATTTTTTACAATTTGCATTTATAAATAAATAATAAGAAATATTATTATACAGAAATAAAATATCATATTTTTAGACACTGTGTAGAAGTATTATCCTCTTGGTTTTGTTTAGGAAAATGTTATCTTTTGGGGATTAAAGGCTGATTTAATTTTATCTTTGGATAGAAACAAAATACATATGAAGAAAATATTGTTATACTAACGGATGTTGTGGTCAATCAAAAAGTTCTCATTACAAAGTTATCGAGATGACTCATCCTACATGTTTTGAAATCTAAATAAGTCAGAATTGTTTTTCAATATTCGTCAAATATTGTAATACATATGTCTTATAGTCAGTCAAAAAGATTGTATTGCAAAGTTATCAAGATGTATTAACCTACATGTTTTGAAATCTTAATAATTGAGATTTGTTTTTCAATATTTGGACATCTAACTGAAGATAATATTAATGAAGCACGAATGAAACAGGATAAGTTAGTGCACACAGAAATAGTTAGAAAAAGTGAGTTAGAACCTCAAAAGTTACTATTTCTTTATTTGTTAAGTAATTCGGGGAACCTTTTTTCTTACAATGGAGGTTTGTTCCCGGTTTAAAAGACTTTCTAGTAATGATAATGAAAACTCTTAATGTGCATGAAAAAAAATTGAGTAATATGAATCAGATAACGGATGAAAGTTGATGTAATCGGAGAACCCTTTCATTTAAATTTACATCTGCTAGCGAATATATTTTCTATTACCCTTTTATCCTGGTTCATAAAAGAATGATTGTTGTATACGGCCCTTTTAGATCTATCAAATCAAATTAACTTTATGTAATACACTCTTGAGCCATATTATTTGTCCATAAACATTCAGCATTGATAAAGAATTACGTTTCTTCCAATCATTTATCTTCGCTACCATATTCATAGATGCAACACTATAGGAGAATAAACCTGGGTGTTGCTGAAAAACAGCAAAAGTCCTTGTCCTAGCAGCTTAATTCTGAACTCACGATCGCCCTAAAAAGAGTATATTTATATGGTAATACATTATTAGCGATAAGGATTGATTGATTGAATTAGAGTGGCTGTCTAAGACCAAAATTTAGAGGTTTGTGATGGGTTAAGAACATTCGAAGCTGTACTGCCAGTTTGGAAAACAAAACATTGTAACAAAACGAAAACAAGAACGAGCTGATTTTTGTGCTCGTCTTATAAACACAATGAATATCCCCCTATTTTCTTCAGAAAGAAAAATTAAAATTTTTTTACAAATAATATTGAAATGAAATCCAGTTATAGAATTCATTAAGAATAAATTCGTTTCAGTAACATTAAGGTATACAGTAAGCTTATCAGTTATAACATCTATTGTATAACATGTTATTGCTGATTAAGACTAGTTATGAGGTATTCTAAAAGAAAATCAGAGATTTAATTTCCGCAATAAAGTTTATTTTCTGAATCTCATGGTGGCCATCTTGATGACGTAATCTCTGCTATACGCTACACACCAAAGAGTGACACCATGGAAATTATTAATCTACAGGTAGTTTCTGATGAAAAAATATCCACCCTTGTTCCCATCATTAACACTGCCACGGGACTACACATGTTCCCCTACTATAGATAATGTATAGATAAATACTGTTAGACTTTTCTGTTACATACTGCCAATGTGCACATAAGTATACGAGAAGTGTAAAGAAAAATGGGCATGTGTGAATTTTTTTTGAGTTTTTAAGGCTTATTTAATTTGAGTTTTTAATTTTATGATTTATTTTATCATGCAAAGTGTTTTTCGTATAATGTTATGAAGAGTGTCATATATTGCAAAACAGTTTTTCTATTTTACGTTAAAAAGATACTAAGAAAATCTTTTTTTATGAGAGAAAGATAGAGAGTATGTATGTGCAGAATAATTTAATAAAATAAATATCAGAGCACTATTTCTTTAACTATTTTCAACATTGAGTTATCTGGTTCATAAAACTGTCAAAGCAGTCATTCCCTTCTCCTTTCTGATATCTGATGAGTTTCTTGGATTAGAACGCCATCAGCGATTTCTTTTAGTGATGCATGTCTCAATGCTCATCGTGACTTTTCAATCAAATGAAGCGATAATAAATGAATGACATAATCATAAAAGCAACATTTGCGACCTGTGTAATGGAAGAAAAAGCAAGATAAGAGAGATAAATGAAAAAGAAAGGATCTGAAGACAATTTTAATGGTAGAGATGTATGTTAATATCCTAAAACCAAAATTTATCCAGTCCAGCTAAGTTATCCATCACTTCCTACTCAACTTTTATCATGTCCAAACACTATCCACAATACTATATAAGAAATGTTTACATCGTGATGTTAATTTCCTCATTACCGTCTTTTAACACCATTAACACAAATCGACCTATCTGGTACTAATTTAAAATTGATGATTGCAGTGTTAAATGACACTTTAAAAAATAGTTCATCTAGGAAGAGCAAGTCTCTGGACATTGATTAGTGTATTAAACTCTGCTGACAATTGAGTCTTTTAAATAAATATGGTATTCAGACGAGGAGAATCTCTTCCTGGGTGGGGAAAGTTCACCTCTGAGTGGCTTTAAAATGCAAAAAATTAGAGTATCTTCCGAATTTTTTTATGAATTAACTATTGAAGCTATTAACTCAAAATTTTGAAGTCTACTAATTTAAATATTTTTTGTTATATAAAAATATTACATCAAGTTAAAAAGTTTTAAAATTATTTTTAAAGTTTAAAGTATAAAATCATGTTTTCTTTATTATGGATTTTTGTTGTATCATTGCGCGCAGGATATCTTCAGTATATTTCCTTTATTTTAAGAAAATAATATCTTAAATTAAGGGAAATAGTCTAAATTTTAATTTGCTAAAAAATATTTTGTCTAACTGTATATTTAAAATTAATATTAAAATTTTAATTAGGAAAATTAAAAAAAAAATTCAAAATAATTTTATGCGTAAAATCCTTAATTTTCATTATACCAACATAATTTTTCGTCATTTTACAAAACACCATGTCTTTTATGATGTCTGAAAATTTCGAGGCGTTTCATGAAAGGATTCTCAAGATATCATACGCGCAATGTCAAAAAACCACATTTTGAGATATTTGCATTTAAAGTTGAAATTTTGTTTTTTTATTTAAAATCTTATTCTAAATGTATTCAATCATATTTATATACTTAACTTATACCTGCTAGACCTGAAGACGATGAAAATGTAGTATAATTTAATAAAAATTTTGAAATATGTTCACAAAAATGACACATTGTTGGGAATATCACCATTTGAAACAAATGAAACAGTTATTGTTTCACATACTAAATATCACTAGTAGGGCCAGTTTTCAAATATTCTATTTAAGTATTAAACATGCATAAACTTTATTTAAAATTTTCAGATATTTGACATATTTTTGGACACATTTTATGGAAAAAACTGATGACAATCCTTTCACTTGTTTCTCAAGTATATCAATATTTTGTCCACATATTTTGTAGCATAATTGTTCAGAAATATTTCTGCAAAACATACTAATATCGATTTAGCGATAACCCGAGAAACCATTATCAATAGTAATATCTCCAAAAGAAGTGTTTTCAAAATTTTTGATGTAGCTGTGGGAGATGCAATGTGCAGTCACATCAGAATCCTTTACACGTGTTACTTACGTGTATAAATTCTTTTTTTTTTGGGGGGGGGGGGGGGCATTGTCCGGATTCACGTTTACGTTCACTCGACATAACTTATAAAATTTCAAATAAATTTAGAACTTTAAATATCATAAATAATTTGAAATAAACGAAGAAAGAAATTAGTACGGAATGCAGCGATAAAAAACACCAGCACAATTGCGAACGAAATGTAAACAATGTAGCTCGAAACTGATTTAGATCCACTCTTCCTACTGCTGGGAGAAAAAACCAGAAAATAAGAAAATAAGTGGTAGCTAGTGATATGTATATAATGAATGTTGTGACTAATAAATGAAACGCTTTGCGAATAAACGCTAGCCATACAGCTGTGTAAACATTGAATTTAAAGGGCAACTGCGAGGCATTTAAATGGAAACTTTTTATGGTGCATATACATTGGTGCAGAGTTATCTGCATGCAGACCCCCGACTCCTGTCATTACATTAGTCACGGTAACCCTACCCGTCCAAAGCGATGTGAATGAACACGTGTCTTCCAGATATTCCCCCATTTAGAACCCTCCCCCATTCAAGCCCCCCAAGGTCCCTCGTGTTTCTTGATCTAGTGTCCCCCCACTGTCACCATTTGACCCCCGGGACTCCGGGTTCTTCTTTGATGCTATGTATCCGGACCGCCAGAGGAGGCGATCCACGCATACACAGAGTACAGAGTGAACATCAATCACTGGATTCCCCAAGGCACATGCAGAGAACTCTGCACCAATGTATATGCACCATTATAGGTTGCGTACATCATTCCTTAATATCTCGCGAAAAAATTGGCGGACAGAAACGGATTTGGTATCAAATCGTTCAGAATCAAACAGGCTATAATAATAATTAAAAATTGAAAATTTCATTTTTCGATCCATTTTGAGTGAATTGTCCCCTTAACACAAATCGACCTATCTGGTACTAATTTAAAATTGATGATTGCAGTGTTAAATGACACTTTAAAAAATAGTTCATCTGAGAAGAGCAAGTATCTGGACATTGTTTAGTGTATTAAACTCTGCTGACAATTGAGTCTTTTAAATAAATATGGTATTCAGACGAGGAGAATTTCTTCCTGGGTCTATTAGATTGCTGGCATACGGTAGTTGCAAAAGTTTTCCACAACGAATTAGACAGCGATCCTAATCTTTAATTAATGGTAATATACATTTACGGTAAACTGTCTATTTGAATACAAACAACTGTTGTTTGGGTTGACACTGCTGTCGTTTACTAAATGGTTGAGGAAATACTTAAATAGCATGTTATTTATTATAAGCTTCAAGATTAGCTTGTTATCTATTATAAGTTTGTCACTAGAGATATTCATTAAACCAAAACAAATTAGAGATTAATTTTTCTTTTTCACCAATTTACACTTCTTCTTAGTTTCCGATCAAGAACTTCCCGTCTGACGGGGAAAAGATTCCATATCAAACAACTGTGCTAGAAATAGGTGTAGCTAGCCATAATTAATTATGTATAGCTCATTTACATACCTTATATAATTGAGCGTCAGTCTTATCGATATATAAATATTAAAATGATAAAAATCAGAGTTTTTTTAATATAAGTTATCAACACTTCTTTAAATCCACAAATAAAAAAGGGTGGAGACGTGTTTCGGACTACTTAATAGTTCCTCGTCAAGCCGAGAAGCATTATGTGTGATAGTCGCTATGAACAATTCAGAAATGCTAGTCACAATTGTACCTAATGCCTCTCGGCCTGACAATGAACTATCGAGTTGTTCGAAACATGTAGCCATACTTTTTAATTTATCATTGAATTAAAAGAGTTTTGATAACGTGTATGTTTTTCCACGGGTTTCCTGTAAGTTCTATTTTTTTGTAGCAGTTTTTATTTTTAGACGGGGTTTTCAGTATGAATCAGAATACAAAGTAGATGTACTTACATACATTTTACGTACGTTTCCCTGGGTTTCCTGTAAGTCCTAATTTTTAGTTGCAGTTTTTATTTTTAGACTGGATTTTTCATTATTAACCAGAATAAAAAGTAGATGTACTTGCATTAAACTTAATGGTTAAATCAGAGAAATTATATAAAAGAAAATTTCAGCATAAAATATTTGATTTTATCAGATGTAAGTCCTAATTTTTTGTAGCAGTTTTTATTTTTAGACGTGGTTTTCAGTATTACTCAAAATAAAAAGTAGATATACTTGCATTAAATTTAATGGTTAAATTAGCGGAAATATATAAAAGAAAACTTCATAAAATATTTGATTTTATCAGATAAAGCGGGTAATGTTGAGGCAGATACAAAAGCTAGTAAAGAGAGATATTTAAATTTTTTTTATTAAGAATTATTTTATGAATTCTCGTTTTGCAGCTGTTTATTCAGTTAATGAAATTAGTTTAATATCTAAAACTGAAAAGTAGAAAAATAAATCATGTGTCTTGTTTTCCTAAACTACAAGCACATGGACTCCATCTTTCAAAGGGAAACTTAATGTAATCTTAAATATTATATTATTTTTCGGGGCTTGTGTCGGCCCTGTGGTACAGCGCGCAGGTTTTCGATGCTGAGGGTGCTCGGATCGAATTCCAGCGTCACGCCTCGATAAAGGCCTCCGTTTGAGTCGTCCCTTCATAGGGGGTAATGCTGTCCGCCTATATGGTACCCCATAATAAAATGGACAGTAAACTGCGGCGTAATATAGGCGAATGTTTGACGACAAATACCTCCGCTTTAGAAAAAAAAATACTTTTCGGGCTTTTGGCGGAAAAATCCTTTTCCCCTTTATACTTACATTAAGAAATAAATTCCATTACCTGTAAAACAACAGAGAATTCCAAGATTTGGAACTGTTTGCTGTAAAATGTTGGAGACTTGCAGGAAGTTAACGTATAAGGCCGTCTGCACACGGAGCAACTCAAAAGAAACTGATAACTGACTCGAATCACAAACCAGTCCGTGTTGAGTCGTAACCTACGTAATTGAATGGAGCCACGCACACGGCGCAACTGGTTACAAACCCGGTCGACCGGGTTTGTAGCCAGTTGCGCCGTGTGCGTGGCTCCATTCAATTACATAGGTTACGACGACCGGGTTTGTAACCAGTTGCGCCGTGTGCGTGGCTCCATTCAATTACATAGGTTACGACTCAACACGGACTGGTTTGTGATTCGAGTCAGTTATCAGTTTCTTTTGAGTTGCCCCGTGTGCAGACGGCCTAAGGGAGGCCTATTCGAGATGGGAGACCTGGGCGATAGCTAGAGATGAACATAATGTTTGTATCCAATCATTTCTTTTTAAAGAAGTACTGTGTATTTTTATAGCTATTGCTATCAGATGTAATAGCTTAAACAATTTGTCCTGATAATTTCCTGGCGTACAACCCTTGACCACCGGTGTATTTCACTAAATTATGATTTTTAAACTAAACTTTGTTATTATTTTATAGACGAAAAATTTCTTTTTATAGGAAGATTTTGAAAAGTAAGTCAAACCTTAATTCTGAAAATTAGAAAGTTCTGTCTGAGAAATTTCAAATAGAAAACTTATTAATTTCAGATATCATATTTTAAGAAATGTTTCATAAACATATCTTCCAAACGGACATGTTAAAAAAATTACATACCTATCTGTCTATAGAAAGCGAACATGGTTGTATTTGGAATTTAATACAAATATTTTTTAATTGGTGTATGATATATATAGCATGCGCATATACAGGGTGGTCATAAAAAAACTTTGTCGATATATGGACCTCTAGCGGCTGTTCTGTTCAATTGATCGAGATGAGACTTCAGATAGTTATTCAGAGGTATGAGCTCAGGATTCTGTGAACGACAACAAAGTGGCGCTCTCGGTTACGGTTATAGATATAGAAACTCGAACTTTTCGAATGGCAACACCCACTTTTTTCCGTCGCAAAATGCTTAGCGCATGCGAAAACCCTAAATAGCGTTGGAACGGTAGGTGTATCACAAAAAATGGACGCGTTATGCATGCACAAAAAACAGCTCTGCGAACGGCCAACCAAAACAGACACCAATCACTGATGACAACACAGATCGGAAAAAAGAAAATTTTTATTTGGATTACACATTTTCCATATGGATGCCATCATAGGCCATTCGCAGACCTGTTTTTTGTGCGTGCATAACTCGCCCGTTTTTTGTGATACACGTACCGTTCAAACGCTATTTAGGGTTTTCGCATGTGCTGAGCATTTTGCGACGGGAAAAAGCGGGCGTTACTGTAGAGACAGACGAGTCACTCTAACAAGGAATAACGCCCCCTATCGTAGGGTAAGGGACACTACGGAGAACGCTGGGGGTGATTGCAGACTCCAGACGTATCTGATAAGCTGTGAACGACGGAGGTGATTGCAGACTCCGGCCGTGTCTTGTATATTTTTAAAGAGAAAAGTTCGGAGGTGATTGAAGACTCCGAACGTATCTGATATTTGCTTCAGAGAGTTGAGGTTATGATAATAATTTGTTCCTGTAAATAGTATTCTTATTCTGCTGTAATATATACCGTCTCCTGTACTTGTCCGTGCTGTGCTCTGTTTTATAATAAACTATATGTTTAAAAAAAGAGCTGGTTCTAGTTTGAAAAAAAGGGACTTTCAACTCGACATCCATCACAGTTACCATACGAAAATTTCGAGTTTCTATACCTATAACCGTAACTGTGAGTGCCATTTTGTTGCCGGTCACAGAATCCCGAGCTCATACCTCTGAATAACTATATCTGAAATCTCATCTCGATCGGTTGAACGGAACAACCACTAGAGGTTCATATATCGGCAAAGTTTTTTTATGACCACACTGTATATATTTTTACAGGTTACATTCAGTGCATATTACGTATTTTATTTGGAGATATTTTTGACAAATTTAAAATTATGCTAATTATGAATGTTAAATTTTTTTATCCCTAAATTTTTGTTTGGCAACAAGAGATAAACAGTTAAGTTGTAAATTCAGGCTTCATATCAGGAGAGTAACACCCAATTTTACAAAAGATGTTCTCTCATGAATTTAAGGGAAAATATTTTGGAACTAAATATTTCGCAGATGGCATACATTTAAAAAATATTTTTGATTTAACTGGCATTTCATAAAAACAAATTTATTTGTATGCGCATCATGTAGAAAAGCTATCTAGGGAGAAAAAAAAAACAAATATTATGCAAGACATGTACCCAAAAATCTGGATGTGTTTGAACGTATAGCCAAGAGAATTGATTCCCTCACATGCGAAATAAGTTCGATCGTTCAAAAAGCAATCTCTTTTTTATGCATGAGAGACAAATTCATGAATTAATTTAATTACGGAAATGATGATATTAAGCTTATTAATTGATTGTGATTGCTTCTTTGACAATCACTAAAGGCACATTCCCCATTATTCATCCTGTTATTTTGCTATTACACTTTTTGTTTTACTACTACAGTTAAGTACAGGGGTAATTACTCCTGGCTTGTTTCTAAACTTCCGGCGTTTGTGAGTTAAAGTATGAGGAATGAATGCCCATAATTCTCTCAGGCAGATAATATGTGGCAAATGCTCTGAATAAATTACAACTAATCTTTACTTCATTTTGCTCTTCCTGCAGGTGTTCACAAAGAACTTGCAGATGAGATAACATGAGATGTGATTTTTATAAATTTGTTAGTGGTGATCCTTTTAGTGAGGCTCGATTGAATTAGAAATGAATAACCAACTTTTACGAAACCATAATTTCAAATAATGAAAACTTTTCTATGAACACGGCAGAAGAAAGTTTTAACACTAGAAAGACGGCTCCCGTCATTTTGATGGTTTCGGTCATACTATTGAGTGCTATGTCTGTATTTATGTCCTCAGGCTTCTGAAATTTTATGACTTTTTTCTAATATTACGCGAAATATGTACACACATTTACAAAATTATATTTGATAGTAAAGAGGGGGAGAAAAATGTGTTGTAGACCTACAAAGACTGAAAGCCGTCAATTTGACTGCAATATAGAAACAGCCAGAAATCTTTAAAATAATACCAAAAAAATGTTATTCACTTTCCGTCTCTTCCCCCTTTTCCAAATAACAGAAATATTGGATCTTCGGAAATATTGATGTTGAAAAATAAGGACTGTACAAACCATGCTAATATTTTAACGGAAAAACCATACCAGGTTGTCAGCTCGGCATACCTGCATAAAAATATATCTAAATATATACTAATTTATTATATATTGGTAAGAAATAGTTCAAAATTTAGAGTATTTAACCATTTAAAAAAATTAAATATATTTAAATTCTTGATTTTATTTTTAACCGTCAATATGACGGTGTTCAGTCTTTTTAGTAAAAAAAAATTCCCGTCTTTCTAGTCTTAAAACGTCATTATGACTCGCCCAATAACGTAGAACATCTATGCCAAGGGTTAAATTATAGCGCAATTGCTCTATACACCATTCAGTAACGTAATCTTTTTGACATTCATGAATTGTATATCCAAACACTTTTCTTTCTAAAGATCAGTTCTGTTCCAATAGCAACCAACAAGCATGCTGTTTTGGCAAGGAATTGAAATTTCCGAATTCTGATTTTACTATGGGGTTTTCCATTTAAGGTAAAGAGAAATAATTAAATAAAAACTTAATTTATTTTGTTTATGGATATTCTCATGCCTGAAAAGATATCATCGCACCACAAAATGGTATCTACATCAAAGTAATGTCTTTCAAGGATAAATTTTGAAAAAAAATAGCTCTAAAGTTTTTGTCATAAGTTTCAAGAAAAGCTATTTCTTTAACGATACAGTGTACAGAAATAACAGATGTAATAACTATTGTAGTAAGTTATGCGAATTACATCATGTTACTAAATATAAAATTAGGTGTTCGAATATTTATGAATTATTTAAGTTACTTAAATAACGAATTTCTGTGTGAGGTATCTTAAGTATTTTCATTTTATGTGCTAACAGGCCGTCAGTCGGACTTAAGTTTAAAATAAAAGTGTTGAAGTTTGTGAATGAATTTTCAATGACTACTATTTATCATGCATTTTTGAATATGAATGTTTCTCAAATTTAAATTTGAATTTAAAACATATATATGGGTTAGAATTAAAGTGTCAGAATCTATAAAGATTGGAAAATATGGACCTTCATATATTTTTATATATTATTACGTTTTTATTTTTTTATCTCAAAAAATTCTTTTATATCTTAGTTTTTGTAAATGGAAATGCTATAAAGGTTACCCTGAAAAAAACATTTTAAAAATATATGCAAAATTTAAATTGATGTGTTTTTGAGGAACAGCTTCTGTAGTGCTCTACTAGGTAACGCTTCTTATAGAATATAAATGAAATAGCCCTGATATCCCTCTATTGAATAAAAATAATGCTAATGAATGAAAATTTAATTTCCATAACAGATATAATGCATATTTAAGCAAATTTTGTTATAGGAATCATAATTAGTTTTAAAGTTTCCCTAGATTTAGGATTTTTGGAGGGAAAGATCAGCTATTTTAGGCTTAACTTAGTTATCTGAATAGACATTCATTGTGTGCCAGTTAAATTTACATTGCAAAAACTGTATAATTAAATTAGACATCAAAATGAACTTGCAGAATCTACTTGTATAAAATTTAGTATTATTTAAAATTGCATTGACTTTACAATAACATCTGTAGCATTTCAATTTTTTGAAACAAAGTAATACATAACAAAGGGAATGTAATAGTCAAATGCCCCATATTTAGTACGTGCGATACATAAAAAACAGAACTTTAAACCAGTTTTTTACATTCTAAAAAGAACAATACTAATTGAACAAAGAAGTGCAGCAAGCTTTATGTATAACCTTAAAATTGCTATCGAAATTTGAAAAAAAAACTGGAATTGGGATCTGTTGCTGAGAAATTATTGTCATAGGATTGATTTTAAAGATTTCTTTGGTTCACCACATTTCTAAATTAATGAAAATTCTTATAAAATCTTCATACATTTACGGTTCTAAGTTCTCTTTTATGTGTGTTATTCACAAAATATTGGAATACTACTTTAAAAGAAATTGTTATTGCAAGCTCTATTTTTAATCATGAAAATGTTCAGCAATTGTATATCAGTAACTAAGTGTTAATTGCTTCAAATTGAAGTACTTTATTTGATCTCTGACTTTGGAAGTCTAAACTACAGTAATTTAAAAGTACAGCTTAATACGTTTGTTTGATCTCAGAAAATGCGCAAATAAATGTAAAAATCAAATAACCTACCAGTAATGAAATTTTAGAACATTTTAGCTTCATTAGTTTTCGTTATACAAAGACAAAATTTAAAGCTTATTTATCCCTTTTTTAATAAGCATCTGAAATCTTAATTTCAAACTATACCTCGGTCCAAATGTAAATACAGGGTGTACGGGCAAAGGGTATCCAAAAGTGATGATTTATTTTTACGGAACTACCCATTAGAATTTAAAAAAAATATTTAAACAGAAAGAACTTCTCGCCAAGTTTTAATATCAATCACAGACTTCGATCATAGTATCATAGATTTCGATGTGGGCACCTTTTGTAGCACAACAAACGTCTAAATGGTAATCCAGTTCTCTCCATGTGTTTTGTAGCATATCAGGAGTTATTATACGAATTGCTTGACACGCTTCTTCAACTCATCCACAGTTTCAATTATTTTGTTTATACACAACGGATTTAATGAATCTCCTGGCAAAAAAGTCTAATAATGCCTGATATGCTACGAAACACTTGGAGAGAACTGGATTACCATTTAGACGTTAGTCGTGTTACAAAAGGTGCACACACCGAAATCTATGATACTATGATAGAAATCTATGATTGATATTAAAACTTGGTGAGATGTTCTTTCTATTTAAATAATTTTTTTTTATTTCTAATGGGTAGTTCCATAAAAATAAGTCATGACTTTTGGATACCTTTAGCCCGGACACCCTGTATTTTCCAATGCGGCAAATACTTGACTTCTGTTGACTTTTACCCAACATAGTGAAATCTTGTTGGCTACTTTATTATGGGAGCACCATTCAGATGAGCCAACATTGCTCCCTAAGAGGGGACAATACGGGAACGTCCAAGCCTTACTCGACATTTGAGCCCAAGCCCACTGCTTATAGAAGCTCAAGACGCTAACCACTATAGCACGTGGGTGACCCAAAATTAAATTAAAAAACCCAGAAAAATCGATCATTTTTTCCCCAAACGACCATTACTATTTCTTTTAGATTTGTAAATAAAAAAGTGTCACTGAAAAGAATACTTTCTCTCAATTCCAAATTAGCAGTTTATTGAACACTTTGAAAAGATTTTAAGTGACATTTAAACGTTGTTTCCAGCCATACATTCATGACCGAATGTGTAAAGTATTATGATTAATAACTTTTAAGAAATTTTTAATTCTCCGAACGTTATATTTGGTTAAAGTCTGTATGATTGCATTGCATTTGAATTAACAAAAATGACTTATTTTAAGAAGAGCAAGTTCATTGTCAGTGAAAAGGCATCTTGAACAGTGACGATAACCCTACCTACAACGCAATCTCACTTGGTAAGTTCTTAATAGAGAAATTGTTTTTACTTTTCACCTCTTTCGAATTCTAACGCTATTGCTAAAATGCAAAAATTATCGACATTCATCGCAAAATAAAAATTTTGAATCTGGAATACCCGATATCCCTTGATTTGCAACCTGTTTTTAAAGGTCATGGATACAATATTCAAAACTATACTTTGCTGGAAGAAAACGAAGATTAATCCGTCGATTGTTCAAAGAGCTTTAAACCCATTATGTGAAATGTTAAAAATAGATCACTGTTTAATCATAAAGGGAGTGGCTGAAACATTTACTTGCTCAAAATATTTAACTCACAAAGAAAAAGGGCCTTTTCGTTTAAAATCTTTCTTACTGAAAATGTTACCCTCGCTCCATAATTTGAAATGTCTCTATTGTACTTAATTTTCTACCATTATAAAATAAAATAATCCTTAATACCATTAAAACGCTGCAATATATTTATATTGTTTCTCATTAAGTTTATAAATTCTTGAAGTGACAAGTTTTATGATGCATTAATCAACTGGCGACTTGCGTCAACTATCTCCAGATATGAACTTTTCACCGAGTCTCCTTTGATTTAATTAATCATCATTAAAGTCATACACAGGGTGAAAATATTACACAAATTCTTCTGAAGAGTTATCGCTAAAACTGTTAATTAAATTAAAATATATAGTTTTGCCTTAGGTAACCCTCGTTGCTAAATTTGTTACCTATTACTTAACGAGTATTTATGTGTCATAAGATACGTATCGTATTTTCAAAATACCGAATATTTTAATTAATAAACGGTATAGGTCTACAAGTAAGAAAATCAAAATAGGCAATGAAGAATAAAGAAGAAACTATGAAAATATAATGATGTGATTTTGTAAAATGTAGATGCATTTTTACAGAAACATACAACATATTATTTTAACTACCAAAGTGCAGCTTTTACGAAACCTTCAAATCGATGACAAATATATATATATATATATATATATATATATATATATATTTACAAGAGGCTTCAGAGTTAGTGTCCATTTTTTTATCTTTTCTTGCAAACACTGATACAGTAAAAGCATCATATTTTTCAGTGTAATAATGAAATAAATCCGTAATATCATTTTTACTATATAGAGGCAAGAAAAGAAGACAACGGTTAACAAATACGGCTGTTCAACTTAGAGATAATTTTTCTCAGAACTGACTCTCATGGACTTGTTTCACTTTAGCTTTTAGCTCTGAACCCTGCACATATATATATATATATATATATATATATATATATAATATTAAAAAATAGTAATTTCTTAATTCAACACTCTTAACATTTAAAAACTGTTAATTCCTCACTTTACTATTCCAAATTACAAACCCTTTTTTAATCCCTTAAAAAATGTAATTCCCTTTGGGCATTCGCGTTAAATTCCATTATTACAGCCTTAGGCAAAATCATTCAAGATGGCTGTCTAAAGAGACATTGCGTGGAGTCAGTGCAGGTTTAAATCAGTTCTGCACATCAACAACAACTTTAAACCAATCAGCTATTAAGACACACCCTTTAATCACGTGATGGACTGAAGTCTATATAAGAGTTGACATCCGGAAGTAGGACGGATTCCTGTTTTTTCACTTGCTGCACCCATACCGACGGATCGGTCGGTGATCTCAATAAAAATGTTCCCGTAACAAACTCGTAGTTGTCATCTTTGGTCATGGAGTAAATTTATTCTTTAATATAACTGCATCTTCTCACCGTAGCATGGGAGACTAGATATCTTCTGGGCCTGCGTTCTGTCTCCCATGTTATATATATATATATATATATATATATATATATATATATATATATATATATATATATATATATATATATATATATATATATATATATATATATATATATATATATATATATATATATATATATATATACATATATATATATATATATATATATATATATATATATATGTGTGTGTGTGTATGTTTACTTATTTATGCGTATATGTGTGCGTATATACATAAATGAAGTCTTTTAGTCCATAAATGATCAAAGCAGCATTCGTTTCTTGTTTTCGGAACCACGACTTGGTTTATGAATGAATATGCGTGAAAAAGCAAAGGTACAACTAGCCTATAAACCACAAAAACTCCGATTGTTTAGAAGCCTCAATTGTTTCATAATCAGCGTCAGCGTTGTAGAGGACAGAGGTTATTGAGAACAATTTCAGTTTATCGTATGAACGCATATTTAGGGTTTTTAATACACAAAGCTCTCCGTTATAATTCCAATTTTATTAATGTTTTCTGCTGAGAGTGTCGAAAACCAACAGGTGTCATTACGAATGAATATGGGTGAGGAAAAGCGACAATTGGGCTGTATATTACGAAAACTACGATTGTTTATAGATATCAATTGTTTCATAATCAGTGTCAATTCCATTTAAGGAAAACGACATTGAGGAGGATTTAAGTATAGGGCATGATCATCTCTGTTGGATTTTGGATTGCTTCAAAATTACAGTTTTGAATTTCTCATATTAGTACCTATTATTTATATTTATTAATATGTAAACCCTAGTTGTTATAACTTTATGGCAATGAAAATACTTATGAAAATTAAAGATGGCAACACAGAAGAGCCTAAGTTTTTAATAAAACAATCCTTTGATTTCAAATCTTCATGAATGGAGTACAAATGAGTCTTAAAAGTCAAATGCGTTTTATTTTTTCTTGAATATAATATATTATATTCTTAAATATAATCAATTAATTAAAAACAATCAATTGAGTTGAAAAAAGTTTCTCTAGAAAAATTCCTATTTACATAGATGTAGAACAAAGTTATTAAGGCTTTCTTTAAGAAAACGAAAAATATCTATATACATTTGGATGGAGAGAATATTTTGCCTGAATATTTACTGATCAAGTAAATTCGGTTGAGTTAAAAATCACTCAGAAAAATGAAAGCTCAACACATTCCATGAATTTTTATTTCTATCTATTTGAAGGGACTTTCCTATGCAAAAAATACTGAATTATAAATCAGATCGGTATCTCCAACATAAACATCAGCTATGTCTAGTTGCAGATGTCTATTCTTTGCGTAAGTGATCCATCTTGCTAGAATATGTTACATGCACATTTTACCCCAGTCTAGCAGTTTAATTTTTTCGCTACATATTGTGGATGATGCTTGGCTCATTTTAGAGGGGTAGAATGAATAAAAATTGTCAGTCACTTGTAAAAATTTAGTACTTTGAATTTTTAGCTTAACAAGCTATCACCGCGAGGGCCTGAGTCTGAATCCCGGTTAAGGCATGTATGCCCCAGTCTTTTCTCTTCACAACTTCCATTATAAAACAGTCTATAAAATTTGCGAAGTGTACTAGTGAATAAACCCAGGATAAGCATCTAAGATATTACATACTCCGCTTTCGGACAATGTTGAAATCGAGAACCCAACATTCCCGATAATCACCAAATTTTTTATACCTTGATTTTTGTGACAATTTCTTGAGAAAATGAATCCATCCTAGACTGCGATGAAAAGATTCATGGATCAACATTCTTTAGTGTATAGAAATGTAATAATAACTACAAATCAGTTTAAAATTTATTCAAAAGAGCTGATTTTTCGTATGGAAATCTATAACAATTGGCTGTTAATCTTGCCTGTGTAGGGAAATATTCCAAAAATATGCTGCATGTCTTTTCTCTTTACGACTTCCATTATAAAACAGCCTACAGAATTTGTGATGTGTATGGGTGAATAAATCCAGAATGAGTATCTAAAAAGTTATAAACTCGGCTTTCGAACGATGCCGGAATAGAGAATCCAACATTCTCTATGCCCACCCAATTTTTTAACAACTTTTTCTTGATTTTGGGGACAACATCTTGAGCAGATGAAGGCATCCTTTACTGCAGTGGAAAGCTGCATGGATCAGAATTCTTTAGCGTATGCAATAATTTACAAATCAATTCAAAATTTATTCAAAACAGCAAATTTTTCGCACCAAAAACTGTAACAATTGGCTGCTGATCTTGTCTACATGGTGAAATTTTCCAAAAATATGCAGCTACATTTTGCTGTTTGGGGGAAAAAAAAAACTAAATTTTTTACTAAGTTCTGATCTCCATCACGGCAAACAAAACAATCGTGCACAAGCAACTTTTCTTTCACTCCGCCCGTAAGATTGAGACGCGAAGGTCGTTTATCTGTGCAGTGGGCTATTGGGTGCGGTTCACTTTTTTTTTCATGAATGCATGTAGCTACAACCTTTTGTGCTTGATCCAGAGCACGTTGCGAAAGTACCTCACGGAGTTTTTTTCCTCATTTTTATTTATCATGAGTCATGTATTATAGAATGTAATGTTCTATTCTCTTAATAAATGGGAAACAATGGACATTCCTTCTTGGCTACAGTTAATTTAGGTTTACTGCAACAGGACCGGATAAGAACAGATTTCTTTTATTGTTGCCTACAAGGGAAGTCAAATTTCGAAGTGTCACTCTCGATACAATTGCGTCTTTTTTAGAGCAAGATTGCAGCGGAAGTGTAGAAGCGATTAAAATTATTAATTTAAAGCCCAAATTTCGTAAAGGGTTGTCGAACGATTAGCGAGTGACACGCACGCACAATCAGTCGATAATTTCCTCGTAATTATAAAGAAACAAAGGGAAACAGATAATGGACGTGTAAATATTGAAATTACTCTAATATAAAAACAGAATGGTGCGAGGCTTAGAGTGTTGATTGTCACCTACTTAAATATTTGGTTAATGTGTAGATTACATTTTAATTTGATTGCTCCAATATAAATTATATCCTTTTGGAATTTATGGTTCTTAAATATATAAAATGACATGTAAGAAGTTTGCATTATATATTACATATATTGTGCATAATACAAGCATTATAAATATTTTGCATTACATAATAAGTTATCTATTGTGTATTTTTGACGTTTATTTGTAGTTTGCAGATAACGTGAAATTTTCATCGGATGTTTCTTTGCATTACGATTGATTAAAAATTGTTTCCGTAAAAGAAAGTTAATGAAATTTGTAAATAAATGAATTCAAGATATCAGTCGCTAATGCTTATGAAAATTCATTTGGAGAAAACTGAACTCTCCCTGTTATGCAATTTTACATCCGAAATTTAAATCATTTAAAAAATATCTCCTTCTTAACTAACACAAACACACACACGAAAGGATTTATATAAATATATATATATATATATATATATATATATATATATATATATATATATATATATATATATATTTATATATAAATTTGTTTGTCTATTTAATGCATAAAAAAATTCACTGCCCTCAATTCACATTTCAAGTTTAATGCATTTCATTCAGGACAAAAAAATATCATGACCGAAATTAGATTACATTTATTACTCAACTTTTGTTGTATGAATAAACGTTATTTGTAAACTTTTACACCACTTAAGCATGTTTTGAAATCTGATATTCATGTAACACAATGGTCAATAATTTCAATTTTTTTTCTTGTATTTGTTCAAAAATATGACTGAAAATAATTTTTTTATTTTTATCTACTATATGATATATATCGATTTATTAGATTTTCAACTGTAGTTAATAAACATAAAGTCATTTATTTTTAAATATTGACGCTCATGATAGAAATATATTACGCTGTGATAACATACAATTATAGGAAATTATTTTTATCTTCAAATCTAAGGTAAGAATTTTATTATTTATGTGGATTCATGTTATTACAAACTTTACTTCCTCAACTTTTAGAAAAAAATCGCTGTAGTTCATAAAATTGTGCATTGATAAAACAGTAGAGAAAATTGATATCCCATCCAAAATTTGCCAAGAGCTTAAAAAGGCTTAAGAAGGCAGCATTGTGGTCAATCATTTATTGGTTTAGAAGCCTATTCAAATTTTAAACTATTTATGATACTCAAAGAAATATTTCTGTAATATAGCTATGGATTATATGTATAACTAGCTGAAAACCCGTACTTCGCTACGGAGTACATTCAAATTAAATACAACGGTCAATGTATGCAATTCATGCCAAATATAAATATATATTATATGATAAATACGACGATCAATGTATACAATTGATGTAATATATATATATATATATATATATATTTATAAAAAAATCGTAAAGGATAATTTTATAGACAAAATAATGTAGAAGAAAATATTAAAATTAAATCTAATATAAAGAATACTAAAGAATATAGTACAGTTAATATAGTACAGTTTTTAGAACATTTCTTTTACTGTATTTTAATATTTTTTTGGATAATGTCCAATCGTCTGCCGCATTAGCAAGGAAAAAAATATTTTTTGTTTATTTAGTTGTTATGCACGTGACGATAAATTTATTTAAAGTACCAGAAAAAGAAATCACGTGATCAGCATTTAATAAATTAAATTCTAAACATTAATCTTTAAAAATTCACCAAAAATCAGGAAATGGAGGTAAAAATTCGAAAAAAATTTCATTTTGAAGGAAATTTTATGATCTTTCTCGTGATATAAATTTTATAACCCTCAATGTATTATTTTAAATGCAAACGTAAAAAAAGTTTAAAAAACAGCTTAAAAATTTAATTTAAAAAAATCTAAGAAGAATTTTTGAAAAATCTTTCTTAGTGCACCCCTACACTATTAGAAGAATCGCCATGCAAAATTTCAGCCCTTTAGGTCCAGCGGTTTGGTCTGTGCGTTGTATGTCAGTCAGTCAGTGAATGAATGAATGAATGAATGAATGAATGAGTCAGTTACGGAACTGTTTTATATATATAGATTAAAAAAGCCAAAAAGATTTAAAAAACAGTTGTTTAATGAAAGGAATCAATAGACGGAATATACAGAAATAAACCTATATTCAAATTAAACTTTTTACTCCTAAAGTCTCACAAAGCAACTGCGGACATTGAACATTGCATAGAAATGTAACCATAACAATACGAAACTGAAATATGAAAGCTAAAAGGAAAAGGTCTATAAGCATGGGTTCTGAAAAGTATACATGCGAAAATTCGTCAAATGTTAACAAGTAACTATTATCAAGAAAATAGTGTTAAGGAAATTAAAACGTTTCAAGCTCTTTTTGTTTCATTTGCTTTATCATACTTCAGTTTTAAAATATTCCTTTTTATTTACGTGTTGCTGCTTAATTTATCTACCCATGTATGGTACAGTTAAACTTCTCCATGGCAGCCAGTAATGGTTCCGAAAAAATTGGCCGTTTTGAGGGGTGGCCGTTGAAAACGGGTTTCTTCCATAACATTCGCTCTATGAGGTCTTTAATAAGTTCTGAAAAAAAAATATGGCCGTTGAATCCTTGCTATAGAAGGTTCACTGTATATGTAAAAATATATTTGATAGATACTTTTAAGGCAGGATTACGTCCCTCCATAATGATTCGCGGTAAATCAAAATTTCAGAAGTTTAAACCGTCGTCGCGAGTTATAAATGAAGAGTGGCAGAATATTATTTCTAAAAGGTGCATTTTTGTTTTATCTCTCTTTCTCCCTTCATACTTAACCTTCATATGTAACTCATTTTTCTTACCATCGACCTATTCTGCATAGGGTTATCACTCATCCTTCTCTTCATATGTAGGAATTTTATTGAAAAAAAAGAGGTAAGCAACGACAAGTAATCCTACGTTAATAACCCAAGGTAGTTTCGTTAGAAGAGACTACCCAACCAAATTTTAATTTTTTAATTTTTTAAATCACTGACAAAAAATTATTAGATACCCAGCCAAAATACAGAATTTTAGATACAGATAGTTATGTGTCAAATTCACAATACAATTTAGAATGGTCTAATGCAAAATAATTATGCCGTGCTTATTTGATTTTTCTCTCATTTTAAGTAACTGATTTTAATTTTCTATACTTTACTTTTTTTACTAAACTTTAATTGAAAATGCGTTCCCTTTTTATCAATTTTTACATTGCTTAATGTTTGATCACTATTTTGTAAATAACACATGTTTGTATTAGAATAAAAGCGCATATGAAAAGAATTTTTATAAAAATTCTTTGCAATAATACTTTAGTATTAATATAAAATTTCCTGAAAAATATTAAAGCCTTACATTTTAATGGGAATTTAAATATTAAATTCTTAATTTTTTTACAGCAATTTGTTTTCATTTCAATATATACTGTTATAAAAATTATTTAAAAATCTTTTACGGAAAGTTTTCGCCGAAATATATGTAGAACGACGTATATTTTAGTATTAATATAAAATTTTTCTGAAAAATATTAAAGCCTTACATTTTAATGGGACTTTAAATATTGAAGTCTTAAATCTTTTACAGCAATTTTTTTCATTTCAATATATACTGTTATAAAAATTATTTAAAAATCTTTTATGGAAAGTTTTTCTCTGAAATATACGTAGAACGACGTATATTTTAGTATTAATATAAAATTTTTCTAAAAAATATTAAAGCCTTACACTTTAATACGAATTTAAATATTGAACTCTTTAATTTTTTACAGCAATTTTTTTCATTTCAATACATACTATTATAAAAATTATTTTAAAATCTTTTGCGGAAAGTTTTTCTCCGAACTATACGTAGAACAACGTATATTTTAGTATTAATATAAAATTTTTCTGAAAAATATTAAAGCCTTGCATTTTAATAGAAAATTTAAATATTAAAGTCTTCATCAGTAGTTTTTTACAGCATTTTTTTTCCATTTCAATATATTCTGTTGTAAAAATTAATTTAAAATATTTTTCGGAAAGTTTTACTCCAAAATATACATAGAATAACGTAGACAGTAATCTAATTACACATTTAAAAATTATTATCTTGATAACCTTTTCAGTTGACAACGATATTTGAACAAATTATAAAATATTTTGAACCAGAAAAAATATTTATATTACATTGAATTTAGACAATAATAGGACTAAAAATGAGGAACAAAGAATGAATTTATATAAAAAAATGACTGCAATTTTTCACTTCTTAGTTTTTTTTCCCGAAGAAACAATGAACACGCATTTGCCTCTAGCGTTTGACAACATAATGGAACAAATATATCACATCATCTTGTACACGTACGCGAATAAAATTGCTCCAAATATCAAAATAGCCTCAAAATCATTTTTGTGATCTTTTAAAAAAATGTATGAATGGAGTGATTATTTTGATGCAGTGTCCCCAGCTCCCCACCAAATATATCTACCCTGGGTTACCTTGCATTCATTTTATGGGAATAATCTTTCATCAGTAATTTGGTTACGGAAGAAGTCAGCCCTGAAGGGACAATTTGGTGCAAATTATTTACAAAATACCAAGGGTTTTCTGGAAGGTTTTGCGTGCAGAAGAATTTTATTTCCTCATTAGCCTAGATTTTGGACAATCTGAGTTGTACAGCTAATGAAACATATTTTTTTAAAACATTATATTTTAAATTCGTCTCATTTCTTTTAGTCTGATTATATAATAGTAAAAATTAAGCTATTTTTATGTCTTTTCCTCGTACATCAGTTAGGATTTTTCTTATGAATATGATTAAGATTCATAATTATTTCGATGCAAACATTTCGTTGTAAATTTCGTTGTAAATTTTGTTGTGACTTCCTTCGAAAGTAAGTAAGCAATACCAAAGCAACCATGTTGTTACATTAAAATAGTTTAGATTTTACAGACGGGATATAAACAAAGATTTCTGGTTAAATACATTTTAACTGTACCAAGAATTAGAATAAAGATATTTCATTTTAATTCAACTAGCTCAAAACAATAATAAGGAATATCTCTGTGAGACGTACAGTCATTTAAAAATGTTTGGCATCTAAACAGAGCATAAATCCTTCAATGAGGGGGTGACTCTACGTTTATAGTCCTGACGTCACTATTTTTAAAATAATTTGAGAAAATACTAATTCAAGATATTTCCTACCTATGGGGGCTGATAAAATTATTTTTTGAACTTCAATCGCCAAAGAACCTCGACACTCATAGAGTTATAAATAAAAATTCGTATTGCTAGGAAATACAGTCGAACCTCCATATATCGAAGTAGCAAATTGCGCGACAAAAATTCGATATATAGAAATTTCGATATATAGAATTGAGCTTAGTCTTATCATAATTCTCCTAAAAAAAAATTAAAGCTAACTTTTGTATACGAAACTCCATTTCTAATTTATATGCGAATCCTATTACATGAAAGTTATAACTAAAAAATGAATTAATATAAAAGATTTATTGATTACTACATATCTTTAAAAAAACAATAATGCAGACAGTGGTTACAATGATCACAGTTACATTCTTTAAAAAAAAAACTACGAATATCTTGCTGAACAGTTAGTTTTGCGGAAAGTTCAAGAAACGTTCGTATTTATTCAGTCCACTAAAAACTTTATCAGGGACATTTTCTGCGAATTGAAGTCCACGACGTATTGTTTCAAATGCCAAAAATTGGGAGATTTTGTTCTAAAGTGGAATAAAATCTAACAATTTGTCTTGAAAAAAATTTCGAGATATAGAGATTTTTTCGATATATAGAAACAATTTTTCTATGTAATGAACATGGAGATTTGCTAAGAGTTCGATATATAGAAAATTTCGATATAGGGATGTTCGATATATGGAGGTTCGACTGTATGTAAATAAATCAGTAAAATATTTTAATTCCCAACGATATATTTAGAATTCAAACATAGGTCTGTGTGTTAAAATATGACAGATAAAATAATCTAGATCTGTACACATATTAACAACAACAAAATAATATATACTATATTCAGCTATTTTAAAATGACAAGCTTCCATTTAAGAAAGTATTCCACTGAGCAAATTTTTCTGCAGACTATTAACTCTAAAAACTTTTCAAACAAATGAATACCAATTTTTTCGTAAAACAGTGTTGATACAACGAAACTTTTTTAACCGATAAAAAGTACTTTAAACTTATCTAATCAGATCTGATATTTTTAAAAATGCTTTAAAAATTTATGACGATAGTTCGTTCCAAGCTGGCGTAGTGATTCTGCCTACTATATTATATCGGTGATGAGAAGAAGCCTTATTTGAATGACTTTCTTCTTAAATTATTAAATAAATTTTGAAATCTTTTGAAATGTATTAGTTTACAAAACTAGAATAAGACACAAATAAAGGTATATTTAATGTAAACGGGGTTCAAAAATACCAGAACAAATCTTTACGTCATTATCAGTCCTATTTGACTTAATATGATTATGCATTTATTGTAGTAACTGAAGAGGCATTGAAAGAAGTTCGCTTATTTATTAAGTTACAATCTAAAAGGCAACATGCGGTTTGAAGCATTTTCATAATTTCGAAGTGAACGTTCCGTCAAAGGTAAATACAAATTATGTTACATTGTCTGTTAAGTTCGATCCAACAGTATTTACAAAATACATATTTGATGGAAAAGCTATTGTCTTTGCAGATCGTTCGACAAGTGTTATTTTCGACAAAGTACTGGCGTTTAACACATCTACTACTTTCAGAAAAACTACAGACATTTCTGAAAACCTTGAGTTTAGTCCATTGTTGGAATTATCAATTTAACATGAGACAAATGCTGGGAGGCTGTGATAAATTGGGATTGATGATAACACAGCAAGAGGTCATAGCATCAAAAACACTCAAAGCATTCAAAGATTTTTAAACAAGCATATTCCCAATCGTACTTAGAAATCTGTCAGAAATCAAAACGAAAATCTTAAATTCAAGCTCAGAAAAACCAAAAGCAACCGTCGAGAAAATCCGAACTTAACTAAATGCATCTTTTTCGCTTTCGTTTTCCTACAGGTGAAGCACTGATTCCTTCAAGACTCAAACAATTCATCAGAGACAATGGAGTTAATTGCCGACGAGCGACCGTTTTCCTTGCTGCGCCAAGCTTCGATTCTCTGAGTAATGTGCTTGGAAATCAAATGAGAAGTTTTTTTCTTAGCTCTTGTATTTGTTAACTGCAGCCCATGAAAAAAATTAGAACTAAGAGAAATTTTTGTTTGTGTGTTTGCCCCTAATTTTAGCTAAGTTCCAGAAACTGTTTATTTTCACCCATATAGCGAACAAGTTCGTTATGTATTAAAATAGAAATACCGCGCATCATTTAAGACACCCTTTTTCCATTACAGATAATAAAAAGGTGAGAAGTTAAATCAAACCACTTAGTTGCTCACGGAAAAATATCCCAAGATGAAGCATAAATGAATTATATTCATGACTCTCTTTTTTTCAATCTGTTGATCCACTTAATTATAAATTCATTGTAAATTTCATTACAAATTTTGCTGCTTATTAATGAAAACAAATTTTTAATTTTTAAAATCCTCTAAATATTTATTTTAATCGAAAATACTCTGAAAAAACTAGTATTATCGTAATGAAAATATTTTTAAACACAGAAATTAATTAAAATTATTATTTGACATTCAGGACTTTGATGTCTAAAATATGCGGAGCATTTTCCCCCCAAAAATTTAGTTGAAACTCTTTTAGTTACAAATAACTAAAATATTAGTTTACTAATATTCTAAAGATGAAAAAGTTTAGAAGATGTGAACAGTAAAACTCTTTTATTGTTTGTCGTGTCTATTAAAAAATGCAATATCTACGCTCTAATGTTCAATATATTGCGCTTTTCCTATAAGATTTGTGCGGCCACGATTTTTACAAAAAATTCAAATAAACACTTTTGGGAAACAGAGAATGACTCTGAGATCAAAGCATTTTAGCAGTACAGGTATAGTTTATTTTTATCAAATTTATTTTACCAGAAAACCCCATAAATTAATAAAAAAATTCTCATATTTTGAGACTAAAATCATGACAAAACTCTAAACTTGTTTAAATTAAGACTAAACTTATTTAAATCTAAACTTGTTACGAAAACCTTTATTATACTCTCCTGTTAAAAAAAAAAAAAAATTCTTGATTATTTTTTATACTTGCATGAGCATGCGTGATTTGGGTAGTTCATAATATACCAAAAGAAGTATGTAATTATCAAAAATGGACATCGCTGAAAAATGTTGCAGTAATTTTTCGTATATTGAAAAAAAAAATCAAATAAAGTTCATATCTTATAAAACAAGTAACGAGTTCAGTCTGTTTGCTTTTGTCGCAACCGTCGAATCTGAGAATTTATTGGATACTTCTTAATAGGAACGCTATAGAGGGGAACCAACCAACACTATTCCTTATGAAGGGACAGAACAGGAACGTTTCAAACTGTGTGGAGATTCGAACGTGAGCCCACTTAATGGAAGGTCTCGACACTAACCACTTTACGACTTGGGCGGTATTAAGTTAAATGATGGATGAATGATATTTAAGCTGAATGTAGTTAGATTTGTTGAACTAAAATGTCTCGCTAATCTATATATATAAAACAGTTCCGTAACTGACTGACTGACAGACAACGCATGCACCAAACCGCTGTACCTAAAGGACTGAAATTATGCATGGCGATTCTTCTTATACTGTAGGGGTGCACTAAGAAAGATTTTTGAAAAACTCTTCTTAGATTTTTTAAAATTAAATTTTTAAGCTGTTTTAGTAACTTTTTTAAAGTTTGCATTTAAAATAATAATTTGAGGGTTATAAAATTTATATCACGAGAAAGATCATAAAAATTCCTTTAAAAAGAAATCTTTTTCGAATCTTTACCTCCATTTTCTGACTTTTGGTGTATTTTTAAAGATTATTTTTTAGAAATTAATTTATTAAATGCTGATCACGTGATTTCTTTTTCTGTTACTTTAAATTAATTTATAGTCACGTCCATAGCAACGAAATAGACAAAAAAATATTTTTTTTTTCTTGCTAATGCGGCAGACGATTGGAAATTATCGAAAAAAATATTAAAATACAGTAAAAGATATGTTCCTCAAACTGTACTATATTAACTATACTATATTCTTTAGTATGTTCTATTAGATTTAATTTGAATATTTTCTTCTACATTATTTTGTCTATAAAAATATCCGTTACGATTTTTTTATAAATATATTTTTTCGTTTTTTTACATCAATTGCATACATTGATCGTTGTATTTATTATAAATATATTTATACATATTTTTGGCATTAATTACATACATTGGTTGTATTTAAATAAGGTTGTATTTAATTTGAATGTACTATGTAGTGAAGTACGGGTTTTGAGCTATTAAATGTATAAAGATGAAATGAACATTTGCCCTTGAATATTTGTATATTGGTATAATTTTTATAGAGAATGATTGCTCCCGGTTTCAATATATGAAATTGCGGAAATCATTCATAGAAAATCAATTAACAAACATAACGCTCACTGCTTTCAACAAAGTCATATCTCAAAAATCGGCTATTTTTTTAGTTATGCTTGTTTTCAGAATGCCCTGAAAGAGTAGTATATCCCTGCAAGACCGTCCTATCGCACCGCTCAATATTTAGCCGCTAGAGAGCAGAATAAAAATTTATTTTCAATACATTTCAATGTATTTCTAAACTTTCAAATCACTCTCCTGAAAAATCTTGTTTTTTGAGATATGACGTTGTTGAAAGGAGTGAGCGATATCGGAAAACTCTTTATTGTATAAAAATGAAGAAAAATATGAATTTGGCCTTTATATTACCATTTAGTTGCCACAAAAGTAAATTTTCATTGTTGTTGTTGTTGCTTATGCCACTTGACCGACAGCAACATCAGATCAAGTCCCGAAGGCTATGGACGATGAAGGTGCGGCTCCTGCTTTGAATTAGCAACACAAGGGTGGGAGTCCGACTTGGCTAAATGACCAGTCGCATAATTTTAAACCGAGTCAAGTGACGAGACCGGAACACTTGACCCCGCACCTCCAGAGGTAAATTTGAGAACTTGCAGGACATTTCAGCCACGCCCTATTTCCCGTGCCCCAGCCACCATTAGTGAACACGGCGGTGAATTTGCAGCGACGATAAAATAAAAAGGAAAACAGTGGAATTATTTTTATTTTTTACTGTGCCCAGTTTAGTAAACATAAAGAATAAAGATCCTGAAAATAAAGGGCAGCGGACATTATCTCGGATCCATTACAATGAATACCAACCTAGATTTGAAAAACTTTAATCATATTTTAAAAAGAAATTTGCATTTTCCAGCTTTAATATAGGTTGGTTCCTTGAACGAGGGAAATACCACTAAATAATTCTTAATCGTGATATTGTTATTGTTAATGATGTAGACTGTAATGATACACAGTCTGAAAGCTTGCTTGTCGACAGCTATCTTTCGAATCTCTGTCAAGTTCAAGAACAATGTTGAATTACTCTGACTCAGATAGGATATTTTGATGCGATTGTAATCGTATGTAAGACTTATTGAATGAACCATGAAGCCATAAGTTTAATGTCAAGCACCATTTTAAAAAAGAATTTAGTGTCATTCAGCCGTGTGCCAAACAGGTTACGCAGGATGTGGACAAGACATTCAAGATCATCTGAATCAGTAAGAACAAACACTTTGATTTAGAACAGTCTTTATTGTTTCGTTATCTTTCGCAATTAAACTTCGCCAGAATTGCTTTAAATGTCCTAGCAACTTCCATATTACAGTTACCTCCGAGTTACCGTTTGTACTCAATATCTACCGTGTTATTCTTGGTTTGACAATGCACAAAGCGGAGGAGAAAGTTCAGGACTTTGATGGTTTCTTAGTTTTTCCGAGTATAAAATAAAGGAGGTCCTGAACTTAAAGTATTGTGTCATTGTTAAACCTAATTTCATAGGATGCGATTGCCTTGCGCTAGCATTAACTAATTTGTAAACTGAGCTGGTTTAGTAACACAGATAGAGCTAAATACAATAATATTTGAGGTGACTTTAGTGCCAATAATATCTGATGTTATCGTATGCAAATTATGTATCTGAGAGTGATTCGTATAAATTTTCAGCTACAAGTCACTCTCGTTTAATACGTATTAGGACATATCATTATTTGTGGTATTAATATCTCGGTTATAACAAAGATCAGATAGGTAAGGGAACTTTACAAACAAATATAGCAGGAAGATGGAAATAACCTTTTAAGGGGAAAAGGGACCTTCAATGTAGTTCTTCTTTAATTTTCAATATTTTACATCATATACCCCATGAGTAAAATTAATATTCTTTTCTACTACATTGAAGATACTTAGAATTCACAAATAAGTATTTTGTGGCGGAATTTGACCTGTTTATCAAAAAATTCTTCAAAAATGCTATAATTTTTCAAAAGGCTCCATGCGTATTCATTTTCTTCTCATATCTTAAAAATTTCTCAGAGTTGTTAATTGAAGAGTTTGTCACAAAACTGTGCATCATTCTATGAAATCACATATTTTTCTAATATATAGACCATAAAATAAAGTAAAAATATAAAAAAAAAATAACAGGCAGAATATAAAAAAATTTATTTAATCCTTTAGATTCCTATAAAAAAAATTAAATGCACATTTATATTTATATACATATGATAAACTTATAATAAAGAATTTAAAGACTTAAATTAATATAGAATGAGCATAGAGCATTTTGAAAAACGTTAGCATTTTTGAAAAAAAAATTGAAAAACAGTCTAATTCTGCAAAAAATTCCTTACTTTGAATTCTAAGGGTTTTCAATGTAGTACAAAAAATGAATTATTCTCATTTTGTATATAGAGATGAAAAATTGAAAATTAAAAAATTCGAGTTTGAAGGTCCCTTGCTCCCTTAAACTTTCTTATCATCAGAATCTTTAAAATTACGACAGCGGTTCCGTTTTAGTTAGGGGGCATTCTGCAGAGGGTTTTCTTTCACTACAATCTTGATTCACCTGCTAACAAGAAAAACCACATATCCACCCATCTTAAGCAGATGACATTGGAGGTCATCAATGGTATTCCTGGTGATGCTACAAAGATCTTTGCTAATATAATATATATATATATATATATATGTGGTTATTTTCTTTTGATGATAACAACCTCCTTTGTCAAAGCCGTTGGAAGTATCTATATTAATACCAATTTCTATCTCCTTTAATAACTTTGTCATCGCTTTGTTATTGTCCAGAACTTCTACTTTTCTATTGACACGTCCTCCCTTGACACAGACGATTAAACAATCTGAAACATTTAAGAGCAAAATAAAATACGAAAATCTCTCTATTTTAAGTTCAAAACTGCTAAGTAACTGTAACTAGCGGTAAATGATTGTTAAAAACGCAAGGAAAAGTATACTGTGAAAGGTAATTATGATAAGAATGTTATATCTGATCGAAAAAGAATGTTTAGTAAGAATACATTTGTTAAAAGTATTATATCAGCGGGTAATCAGTGGTTTTTGAAAAAAATATCATCTGGGAAGGACGATCTTATGTAATAACGTCACGGGCGAAGGCTATGGGGAAAACGTCAGAAAATCTCTGAAATCCATTAAATCTGATGTAAGCGCTAAGAACTTTGCTCGGTCAGTCGTAAAGAACATCTAGTGCTTTTTGAGAAAACACATGAAATTACGTACTAAACTTGCTTCATTATGAGTTTCTTTCTATGAATTGCACCGCATCCTGCTCTGGTTGGAAATGAAATTACAGTTTTTGAGGACTGAGGTACTTAATTTGAAAATTACGGAAAGTTCTTTTGAGTCTGTGGAAAAAAGGTGCCGTTAACAAGCACACTGGGATTTTTATGGAAAAAGAGAAAAGACGTAATTTTTTTTTGTCTGACTGAGATGTCTATGAATTATTCATAAATCTGCAGTGGTCCTTTGCATAATTTTCAAGGAAATATAAATGGTTGACTTTAAATAAGTTTTAATCTGTTCTGGTTCTTTGTTTTTATTATGATCCACATATATGTGACGCAGAGGAAATTTTAGAAGGAAGAAAAAGTGTTTGTAAGTTTTATTGAGAATTCTTATCTCTATACATGACGCGACTATTTTTATCGTATTACGCAATATAATTGAATACTATCTGGAAATGGCGTTTTAAATCATGCGTTTATCAATATACTATTAAATCATATTAAATAGTAAATCACGGTCTAAACAATATTTTATGAAGTAAGTGGATTACAGTTCATAATTTTTTTATTGCAAAGAAAGGGACAAAGAAAAGTAACAAAATAAGAAATTAGACTATAGTTTTCCAAGTTTTGGGGTCGAATGAAATATTTAAGTAATAGAGCATGTGTGATAATCATATTTATTTATTCTTTTAAACCTGAAAGATCTCATTAGCTTTGTGTCAGAATACCCGTACTCATTCCAAACAAATGAGTGATTTCATTATGGGCAGAGTCAGTTGGCAGAGAATAGCTGGATAATTTTTCAGACATATCGATTGCTAGTTATATCGATGTTAGTTGATTGCCACACATAGTTAACACTGGTGGATCCAAAGAGATACCCATAACCATCATGAAAGCTTCTAAAAGGTATAAGGGAACGGCTTAGTAGGACGATCATGCTATTATACGAGCTTCAGAAACAGCAAAGTAGTTTTGGTGGGTACTTTGCAATCACATTTTGCTTTCCTTACGTTTTATTCCCTTTCAGGATTAAAATTACTAGGCAAGGAAATATAATGGACTTCTGAACTGGAGATTTTTTTTATCAGATCTGCTTTTAACATCTCTGCCCAATCTCCACTGAAAATAATGGGAGGAGTTTTATTGGTGTGACGTATTGTTTATCGATTAATCCAACATCCTTTTCAGAGTACATATCATAGGCGCATTCTTGAATGGAAAAGATTTGACAAACGCAGTTTTTATCGAAGATAAGTCCATAGTGAATACCCCTGGAGTGATTTTATGAGCAGATAGAATCTATGACTTTTGATCTATTTTGGTATCTCTAAAAAGAAGTACGATAAGATATAAGCAGGGTAATGTACGGGTACTTCACACGGCACGAGTTTCTAAGTAGTGTTTTCGAGGTATTCTTTCATAGGATCCTAATCCTCCAGACGTTTCTACAATCGAGTATGCGTAGAAATAGTTCCTATCAATAATAATTTTGAAATTGGAGCAACAACTGCCAAATCTGTCATAATCAAAGACAAAATCTGTCATTAAATGACAATCATGAACTGATTGACGCGATGACAATCAGAGTATCTTCTTATATGTCTGTCGGAGTTGAGCTTAGTTAGTAAGAAGAAGCGATGCTCTAGTTTTAGATAATTAACCATCCCATTTACATTACAAGCATTACTAACATTTCGTAAATAAGTTTTTGGAGCGAATCAATGCATTCTTCAGGGTGATTTTTTTTCCATTCCAAAGGATTAAAACTAAATGTAAAATATTGTAGATATAAACTATAACATAAAAGTTCAATAAAATATAGACAGAAATAAAATTGGCATAAATTTAGAACTGGCTGCGTATGTTTTTTTAATATAAATTTTACTATTACCGGAAGACACTACGAGAAAATATATTGTAGGTCATCAAAAGAAGTTTCAAAATTGAAAAAAAATATTATTAATTTTAGAAATTTAGACAAGCTTAATATATAGCAGAAATGAACAGTGCTATTAATCGTCAAATATCTCTGATTGTCATGAATATAAAGGAAATGATGGAAAGGAGATAAAAGGCTTTGAAATTGACATTTGTATTCCTATGAGTTAACAGGAAGGACACAGTTTCATAGTGTTTTAAAGTATCAAATGTGGAACAATTACGGATACATATTTTGAAATTTTAATAACTTTTTATTAGGTTTTTATTGCTATCTTTTATTTTTTCATTTTTTTCATATTCTAGCCTTATCCCATATTCGAATATTTATACTTGAGAGTAGATTATTTATATTATTTGTGAGTATGGCGTTGTAAATAAGATATATAAATTATTTCAGTAATTCTTCATTAATAGTATTATGATATGTGCATAAATATAGAAATTATCTTACATAATTAAAGTCTATTCATATATATTTAATAATCTACATATTTATATAATTATTGTCGTACAAGAATGATTTTTCTTCAATCTGATAATGATTGTTATAACATATTTACTCCCAGGGTTTCCTCTTAATTGTTATTAACGTCCAACAGTCAGGCCTTTCCTCGGTCATCAATAGTTATTAATAGTTACAAACACCGTTAGGCGGTTTTGAGATTTAACAATAGATATTTTGAACGGTAAACTGAAATAGATACGATACACCCTCTGCCCATCTGATAGCATTTTCAATCCGGTTTCAGTCTGGGTCAAAAATAAAAGATATTTCTCATGCTCTCTGCTGCATTACGTGAGTCTTTTTCGTGTGGCTACTGTGTATAATTTCAGTGGCTCGTCCCTTTATAATTTACAGTTTTGATGTTAGAGCGGCCTCAAAAGAAACCCTTCCGTTATTGAAGTCTTTATTCAAAAATAGTGCAATCAAAAGGAAAAAGGAACCTAATGAGATGCTTCAAGTGTCTGGACACCTGACGGAATATAAAGAAAGAAATATAACAAAGATATGTCTTGGGGTTTTTCTTCGGAGAAGAAAGGTGTTTGTGTTATATATGTTAAAGACCTCAACTCGAAACGGTGATGCCTCTTTGTTCGAGAAGCCTCATTAGAATAACTTATTTCACAAAGTTTTATATTTTATCTGGCCCAAGATCTTCTCATTACCATGCGCTAAATAAAATATTTGTTTCGCACCTATTAAATATCTGGAATTTGACTTGTAAATTTTTTATCTGTCCAATCATTTACGATTGAGGGGTGTTGAAAAAAATTAACGATGAATATATTTTTTTAAAAGTTTTTGAAACATATCTCTATCGTTTGGAATTCTATTGTCTGCTATTTTTAATTCTGTAACGTAGAAAAAAATGTTAATTAGATACTCCAATTTTGACATACATTATTTTAGGCTAGGCAACCCAATAAGTGCATATTCGTGTTATGATATTCTAATTTATTCGTCCGTAAACTGAAAGAATAATACATATGAGTAACAGTTTGGGAGAAGAAAACTAGAAAATCGGAATTTAAATTAGAATACTTATATAAGATTTTATAACATCTTGCATCTGATATAAATTGTGTTAATTTAAAAGATGTCTATTTCTTTAGTTTATCTGTACATTATAAATAAATAAACTATAAATTATTTATCGTTTTTCAAAACTGTGTTTACCACTCTCTTTCGATTGGAGAAGTTATTTACAGATATACTTTAGGACTTATCATGTTGGCGTAAATATGACCCGAAACATGAACATTGATATGAAATTCTAAAGACAGATTGTGCATAGACTATGCCATATAATTCTGTAAATTAACCCCAAAATTTTTCTTAGTCAGACGTCACTAGATAATGGTTTTTCTTATTACATTAAAACATATTTATCGTGTTAAAATTCCTCTCACTAAACTGTAAATTTGTTTTTTCGTCCGTACTTCTATGTGAGGACGTACGGCATTTTAATACAACTCGTAAAATTTGACTAACAAGGTACTGGTATGTAAGAAATCTCTGACTCTAATTTTCGAAGCACTACGAAGTTATAATGCTTATGAAATTTGTTAATATTGTAGGTCAAGTCTGCAAAGGAATACAAAACCCCAAAAATGGAGCTTTTAACCTCTATTTCTGATGTCAGTAAGGTAGATCTGATCTTTCCTTTACGTATCACCAAGATTCCGGAAATTCATAATTGAATTTTTACAACGATAGAAATTTCCAAGTACAGATAAATTTAATTTTTTATTATCACTCATTTTGTAACGATTTTTTACTCAAATCTGTCTCTATATAAATATGCAAATAAAAACTTGAACAAATTAACATTTTATGTACAAAAATTATATTCGGAACTCAAAGAATGTTTATAGGTTGATATATCTACTGAACCAATAATTATTTATTAAGGTTTCTTTGCACAGGAAAAGTTTCCTAAGGCTTTAGGATTTACCAAACTTTTCTTTTTAAATTAATGATTACTGTAAAGGGGAAAAATTCAGTTTAATTTTTGGTCGAGGAAAAATATTTTAAGAATTTGATTTGAAACGAAAATACTGTCGACGGTTAAATAGAATGAAGGGATTATGTACAGAAGTTCACCTTGCACGGGATTTCTTACTCATGCTTTAAAGATTGGTTACTCGAGAAAAATTATTTTACTTGAGTTAAATCACGTTTATTTTGTTACTTGGGGGCATATAATAACACACTCATGTTTAAAAATAACACACTTTCTGAAGGAGAGAAAAGTATCTCATGCAGTAAAGGAAACATCTGTGTCAAAACTAAAACATAAGGGTCTAACTTTTAACTGGAGTAATTTATTAGAGAGCAGACCCCCCTTTTTTAAATTTATCAAAGTGGATTTAATTTCAAGGATTAACTATCTAATGGTAAATAGTATATTACTCTGGTATATTAAAAAATATCTCGGTATTATAACGGCGTGCGAGATTATCAGTTCGACTCTTTAACTCAAATTTCAGTAGATACAAGAATCCTGCATAATTCACCTCTTTAATAATTATTTTCAATTCATATTTTTCATTTTTGTTAAAATGAAAAATATGGATTTTGGCGAAATGAGTCTCACGACACTGAAATATTAACTGTTTTTTATTTTTAACATAGGATTACGTTCTTCCATAATGGTCCTCCGGAAATCAAAATTTCACACGCTAAAACCATCCGTCGTCAAGAGTTTTAATTTTAGCAGTGCACCAAACCCAGTCTGTATCACTTGGGCAAGCAGTAAACAGTTAAACAGAAAAGTACCAAAATGCGTCAAAATTTTGACATATACTATATATATATATATATATATATATATATATACATAACACATACATACATATATACATACAAAAGAGGTAAGCAACGATAAGTAATCCTATGTTAATAACCCGCGGAAGTTTCGTTAGAAGAGACTACCTGAATTTTTTTTTAATAAAACTGTACGTCAACTCTCTAAATAGTTTAAATTGAATTCTATTACAATTCTCAAATTATTTACCTGTAGATATAAATTCACATGCTTACTTAGGTTAACAACGCTTTCAGAGATAACCTAAAATCCATTTTTTAAATAAAAGCTTTTTTCGAACTTTCAGACTAAACATCTTTAAAAATATCACTGACAACATCACGAAGTCTCAATTAGTGCTGTTTCATATTGTTATATAATTTGAACTAAATTTATTATCTTTATTAAATATATTAATATTTTGTAAAAAATAAGTTTATTCTAAAATAAATAAAAAATAATAAGTTTTATTTGAACCAGGCCATAAAAATGAAAACATCAGATAAGTAATCAATATTTTTACCTTGATTACATTCCTAACCCTTAGTTTTCATTATGAAATAAAAATATTTAATTCAGAGCAAAACGTATCTTATATTGTATATTTAAATCACTATAGTGTTGTCAGATGGTAAAAGTTATTTCATTATTGACTGTTAACTATTTGCCTTTATTATGAATGCTTAAAATTCGTTAATTTAAGTACAGTGTGGGAGCTATCCTATATGTATAAACTTCGAAATGAAAATATAAAAAGCTATGGCGTCTTAAAACTGATGATAACAATACTCCGTTTTCACGCATCTAAGAGAGCATATCCCCCTCACCTACGTTTTATTAGTAATTTACGATTTAACAATTTATTTAAGATTGAAGTATCAAGGTTAGTTTTATTTTCGCCGTTTTCTTGCATGATCCTAAGAACAAACATATCGAGTGCAGAATTTCGAGAAATTTTCTCACTCAACTGATGATCACTCCAAGGGATAGCAATTAAACCCGCGCTTTCCCTTCCGTGTACGTTACTCCACCAGAGAGAATTCGCTTGGGCGTGCAATGACGCGAGTGAGACGATGTCCTTGACCGATGCGGACCGCTGCGTTCATCAGTAGGTCATCGTCTTTGCTTCAACGGCGAAGGATTGGCACCACAAATAGGCCGACGTCAAGACGTTAGGGGAAGATGCGCGCTGTGTGCGGATGGATGCTACGCTACGTACAGCGAAAACACTCTGAAAAGTTTCAGCCTTGGAGGCTTACTCGCCTAATACATTGACAGGCTATTCACAAAGCAACGATAATGCAACAACACTTACTTAATCCTTTATGGTTGTATTATAATCAGTAGTTCCTTTACTCTGAATACGCCGAAAAATTCAATCAAAATACATATTATATCATTTTTATGAGGTAACGGTTATAGAGAGAGAACGGTATGTAGAGAGAAATTTCATGTTATTCATATTATTGGAGTGATAATGGCATATCTTCAGTGTTCTAATAAAGAGAAGATATGAGGAAAAATAATTTAACGAAATTTATAACTGACTAGCTGAAAACCGGCGCTTCGCTACGGAGTACATTCAAATTAAATACAACGGTCAACGTATGCAATTTATGCCAAAAAATAAATATATATATTTATAATAAATGCGATGATCAATGTATACAATTGATGTAAAATATCTATCTATCTATCTATATATATATTTATAAAAAAATCGTAAGGGATATGCATTTTTTTTTGGATAATATCCAATCGTCTGCTGCATTAGAAAGAGAAAAAAATATTTTTTTTGTCTATTTAGTTGTTACGCACGTGACGATAAATTTATTGAAAGTACCAGAAAAAGAAATCACGTGATCGGCATTTAATAAATTAAATTCTAAAAATTAATCTTTAAAAATTCACCAAAAATCAGGAAATGGAAGTAAAAATTCGAAAAAAATTTCATTTTGAAGGAATTTTTATGATCTTTCTTGTGATATAAATTTTATAACCCTCAATGTATTATTTTAAATGCAAACGTAAAAAAAGTTTAAAAAACAGCTTAAAAATTTAATTTAAAAAAATCTAAGAAGAATTTTTGAAAATTTTTTCTTAGTGCAAACCTACACTATTAGAAGAATCGCCATGCAAAATTTCAGCCCTTTAGGTCCAGCGGTTTGGTCTGTGCGTTGTATGTCAGTCAGTCAGTCAGTCAGTGAATGAATGAGTCAGTTACGGAACTGTTTTATATATATAGATTATAATCAGTAGTTCCTTTACTCTGAATACGCCGAAAAATTCAACCAAAATACATATTATATTATTTTTATGAGGTAACGGTTATATAGAGAGAACGGTATGTAGAGAGAGATTTCATGTTATTCAAATTATTGGAGTGATAATGGCATATCTTCAGTGTTCTAATAAAGAGAAGATATGAGGAAAAATAATTTAACGAAATTTATAACTGATGAATGATATACGTTTGAAGGTTCGCATCAGATATGTAGGATAGAAACCTAATGTTGTTCAGAATGTCAGAGGCGTAAAATTTTAAATATTTTGAGTATTATAATAACTAATAGATGCGCAAAAAAAGAAAAAAAAATCATTGTATAATGAATGAAATTTGTATCTGAGTTCAGAACATTCAAGAACAAATTTTGAAGAATTTCAGTGCTCTGAATGATGTAATAATATTAAGCACTATTTAACATGGTTGATACACTGTTAGATTTTGCTATTTTTGGAACATTAAGCTATTTGGAATGTTAGGGGTGTGATCACAAGATGTTTTCAATATCTAAATAAAAAGAAAAACACGTAATCGAAAAAATTGAGATTTATCAATTTATGAAAATTCGTCGGAATGATCAGGGAATTTTTTCCTAAAAGGCAGTTTAAGGAAATTGTTTTATCACATAAAAACTTTTCAACTTTCAAGAAAGGGTACACCCTGAGAAGAGAGATTCAATGTACCAAGATACCCTCAAACCCCTTACATCGACATTTACGTATCATCCAGAGCATGAGTTTGTACGTTTATTTACAAAAAATGGAACATTTTTGTTCCTATGCTGACTATCTTTCAACTCATTATGCTAAGAATCTATATTTGCAAATAATTCTGAAATATATTATTGATAGAAAACAAAGCTCCTAATTAAAAAATATTTGGAATGGCCGACTGGACAGTTAAGCAAACAAAGAATTATATCACCCTCGGACGAAATTGTCTTGAAAGCAGTGTGACTTAATTTTTCTTAAAAAAGTAAAGATGATTGTAATTATGTGCTTATGGACTGATAGAAATTAAAGGATTATACTTTTATGTTATGTTTACAGGATTTTCCAAAACCCTCTTAAAAGCTCTCTTAAAATTTATTATTTTTTCAATATCCTTGATCACTCCAAGCCAATTACTGTCATTAGACGTTTTAACCTCTCTTAAAGTACAAGACTGGATTGGAAATCAAACCCGCAACTTTCTGCTTTCCTGGCAGATTTGCTGAACCATTACAATAAGGCAGACTACAATTCTGTGCCATGGATTATTGTAATGACGAATTATAACCTTCATTGTAAGGGATTTGTGTTGGTAATTTATGAGCTTCACTGTAAAGGTATTATAAGGGTTCACTTTTAAGCTTCATGTTTTCACAGCTGAGAGAGAAAGGTAAAATAAACTTATTTCTGGCTGAATTAATATAATTTGCGTCAGAGCCTCTTGTAGTATTTATTATTAATAAATTTTCTCTTGATAATATAGATATTCTTCTTTCACAAGCTTTTATTGACACATCACAGACAAAATTCTTATAGAAAAATATTTGTTCATTCGGAAATTTAATGAAGGAAGAATCATCTTATCCTAGGTTATTGGATATTAAACGAATGGCGAATAAATAGTTTTAATCTTAATGGATATGTGACACACAAAAAGGATTTAGTCAAAGTATATTAACCACTAAGGCATCTTAATTTTGCCCGGTCTACCCTCGTGTAGAAAAAATAACCGTAACGCTCTAAAATCAAACCAAACCTTAATTTTTGCCCTTTTAATTCTTTTATTTTGAATCGAACAAATATGAAAATAATTTTAAAATATTTCATGTAAGTTGCTAAAAATATTTAAAGCTGTAAAATAATTTCTGATCTTACAAACGAAAGTGATTTATATTAATCATAGATTTATTTACATCAAGAAATCACTTATGCATGATTGCAAATCAATTTTTTTTCTCAGTTATCCAGAAGTGGTAACTACATTATGAAACTTCCTGTATTTAAATTTTATTTTGTCTCATAAATATGTAAAACATATTTTGATTAATTTAGAGAGAGTCCAATACAATTAAATAAAATCAATATAATATTATCTATCTGCGTATACATACTTCTACATATACTTTTTCAACATTTTCCCTGGATGATTTCTTTACAAATAATCATATTTCAACCATAGTACAGGATTTTATATTCACCAGGGAGATGAGCAAGAAGAATAGTTTGTTTTATATTAAAATAAATATTTTAGTTTCAGAAATCGAAACCATTTATAAATGCATGTTTCGTTCAAAAGTTTAATTTCTAACAATTCATTAAAACTTTAAGTAACATTTAAGTTTCTAGGAAATGTGTAACATATTTATTGTTACATATCTCACACTGTGATTGCTTCTATATATTTTTTAAGTAGTAGCAAAGTATAAGACATAAATAAAATTAAATCAGAAAAGTCCGTTGACAGCATGTTGCAAAATCAAATGATTAGTTTTTTACAGTTAATAACTAGAGAGATTTGAAAGCCATTTTGAGGTCCATTGACTCTTTATGTAGATATTGAATATTTCATAAACCAGTTCAAATGGACAATGTCGTGCCTTCAGTCTTTATATGTTTGTATGCAAGAATTTTTATTTTTAGTCACCCATAAGGAATCTGAAAACCTGTTTTATTCCTGTTGAAGTTTGGCAGCTTTGAATTTATTTTTTTTTTCAAAACAAAATAAACGTTATTTGAAATAATCAAAACAACAGTGAACTAAATGTGACACTTATATATTTTATCAGTAAAATTTATGCAAAATTTCCAATAGCATTAATAGATATGAAAAGTTCTTCCAAATACTGAAATTTAAGTTTGTCTAGCTCTGTATGAATATACTATTAGATCCCCAATCAAGTATACGCTCATAAAAGAGAGTAACAAGACAAATGAACACTAAAGAAATGCGCAGAGTTTATTTTAATAGAGAAACATTGCTTTCACTAGATTTACAGCAATATTTGATAAAAGTCCTAGAAAAAGAACCTATCATCAAGGGAATTTATAAGTTATTTATAGAGTCAGTTTTATACAGAAAATAGTTTTCTATCAACATATGATATAATAAAATGGCATGGAAATATATGTTTTGAGATTATGCTAAATTGCTCCTGATTTATGTCTCTACCTAAAGCTAAATAAAATTTTAGTCTATAATTTTCAGCAATAATTTATTTTCAATATTAAGGCTTAATTATTTAAATAAATATATATTTCTGCAGGTTAACCTTTAAATTTTATAGTTTAACTTTTCAACTTGAGTACATTTTTTAATTTAGCATATTAATTTTGATTATAAATTTTATTATCTTTTTTTTTGATAACCACGAATTACGTTCCATGATAGGAAAATTTATAATTTCTGAGCTACGATGAAGTATTTGTTCGATGATTTTTTTTTCTTCTCCAAAAACTATTTTTATTCCAAAAAATCGCTTTATTCTTTCTGCTAACTTTTCGTTTTTCTTATATATGGTAACTTAGAAGTTGGCATGTATTACATTCAGGCCTTGGAAAGGTTTAATGGTATTCTGCTGTAGGCTTATCGTTTATTGGCCTCTTACACTCTGAATTTCATTATTATTCTGTCGTCAAACGGGCTTCCAAGGGACATGTCCCATTAAAACAACGGATTCCTCTCAGTGATCTGTGATCCAACACTTTTGGCAAGTATTTTTTCATCGCCTATCCAGTGTATTAGAAAATAGGATAAAAGGACTCTAAGTATTCACTTTTTGCTCTCTTTTTTTTCTCAATCGACCTTTTTCTAGACGTAATTAACGTGTCCTGGTTCGTCAAAATAGTGTTTTTTTATCACTTTTATTTTTGATTTACTTAACACGTCAGTGAAACTGCCGCTGCAGTTTCGTCTCTTATGATAGGAAATTAAGCGGAAAAGGATTAAAAAATTCCGCTTACAGTGTGTAACTTGGCATGAATTTTCAGAATTTAAACATTGATGATGAGTAATATTTTTCTACGGATGTTTTTTTTTTCAAATAGAGCAGGTTCATTGCTTTAAAATGAACGAAACCTAAATAGAAATGGAGAAATGCTTGCTTTGTCTGGAAATTGTGGGACATGAAACCTTAACATTAATTAAACCATGAATAAATTTTTTTTACAAATAGCTTCAAATGAATTAAGCAAAACTTATTTTGCTGATGTGTGTTATAAAATTTACAAATGGATGGAAGAGTATTTGTCAATGCAAACAGATAAAGAGTGATTTCTCAACAGTATGATTTATTACGAATGAAGTTCTTTGGAATACATTTAATATATATTAAAAAAGGGAATTTAAGAATAAAATCCTAGTTAGAGTAGCAGAATGCATTGAATGTAATATTAAAGGGAACATTGCTGATTAAATACTTAAGTGGCTAGATTACTAGTAAATGATAATAATTAGTAAATAATAATAATAATAGGTAATTAGTAAATAATAATAATAATGGATAATTAGTAAATTTTCAAGTAGATAAAGTAAAGTAATGTATGGTTTCTGCAGAAACCATACATTCAGTAAGTTAAATGGTTTCTACAGAAACCTTCTGCTTAATTTGAAACTGCTTATGCATTTAATTTTCTACTAAATCTCCAATACTAGAGTTAATTGCACGGCAAAAATATATTTTGCAAAGTACAGTTTGACAGTTCAAGTATCTATCTGAAGCTAAATTCCGGATTCCACTTTCAAGGTGACAACAGATAATAATTTGGGAGCTTCTTCTTCAGAGCGATGACGTTAGGATAACTGGAATAATCCACTCCCGCTGGCCGTTAAGGAATGATACAACTGTTTAATAAAGGGAATTAGAATATTTTATTTAAGTTATTTACAATCACGATATCACCAAGAACTGGCCGAACAGCTGTCATGTGTACATTGTTTTCTCATGACACGATGCATTCTAGAGCCACTTGTCGGTTCATCTTCTCCCGCCCAGTTGGTAATTTCACGCTTGAAGAGCAACGTATTTGCATACCGGACAAATTTTGCATTAGCTTTGACGAGTTCTTGAAGTAGTAGTAATCTGGGGAAATCATTATAATTTGTCGGAGTAAGACAGAGACACAAAATTCTCCTCGACAACAATAAATAATCAGAAAAAAGTGACAGAAACATTCGACAGTGGCCTGATGTTTTCATTTGTTTGTATAAGAAATTTAAAATACATAAACCTTTGTTATAACTGTGCTTTCTGACGGCATCAAACTAACCACGTTTTAAAAGGAGGACCTGATAAGTGCCGTAACGCTTAAAATGTCAAGCGAGGTGGTCAGACGTTAAAAGAAGGTTGATATGCTTAGATCAGGGATTCCTAACGGGGTACAGATGAACCCCTTGGGGGTTGATGGAAGTTTAAAAAGGGTCTATAGAGTTCTAGGGGTCTATTGGGGGTAGATGATAATATTTTCTGTTTTAAAATTGGATTTTTTAGGAATGTAATTATTAGATAATAATATACGTTTTAATTTGTATAAATACAGATTTGCATAGGGCGGAGTGATCCACGCATCTAAAGTCGAATGTCATGACGCTTTTGTATATGTGTTGAATACCGCCGTCGGCTTTTATATGTGTACCAACTCTAGGCAGAACTGAGGAAATCCTCTGGATCTTAAGGAGGGAGATCACCTTAAAACTTTCAAAAAACTCAATTTTTTATTATGATTTAATTTTAAAGAATGGAATGTAAGGAATCTTTAAAAAACTGAAGTCGATACTTCAATTAGAATCGCTTTTATGGCCATATGTATAAAGCTAATAGTAAAGAAATTTATGGAAACTTTAAACTTTAAATGGCTTTTTCTAAAAACTGTTATTTTTAAACCTGTGCGTACAATTTCTTCAAAACTAATGCTCAAAAACTGCTAAAATTTTGTATACATGTATATCTAGCATATTTATACAATTTCTACTTAAATTTAGGTAAGTATATATTATTAATTTTTTACAGCAATATTTTGTGAAAAAATCATATCTTAGTCAAGTTGTCTTTCAGTGTTTTATGTGCAATTATTAGTATTATAATTATGTTGTATGCTGTATATTACAGAGAAAAATGTGAGGGGATCGATGAAGAAAACCATTCGTTTAAAAGAGGTCGATGTAGGAAAAAGGTTGGGAACCCCTGCCTTAGATCTTTGTTATACCAGATTGCGCACTGTAACCGAGACAGCACGCCCGCAATTCGCTGTATTCGGGACTGATCAATCTGAGGAGAATCGCATTAGGGTCGAAAGAAACTACTTGACGAAATATCCACATAATATAACGTTTAGTGCTTCCGGTAGATTCAAAATTCAAGCATATTATGCTCATTGATGGAACGATCATGCTGTGAAAGCTTAAAAAAAATCGTGCAGATAAAAGCAAATTAGCAAATCGGAAATCGCATAATATTCTAATTAATCAAAAAAAGGGCAGTGCATGAAATAATACAAGGAATATCGGTCAAATATAGGTGTTTCCGCCTTTAGAGGATGTGTAAGCGAAGATCCGTTTACAATTACCAGTTAAAGTACATTTAATCTAGGGCATCTGTGTTAAGACATTTCAATTGAAATGCACATTTCGTATACTTTCCTGCATTGAAAAAAACAGATGAAGAAGCGTGAAAGCAATCTTTATTTAATGTAGCAAAGGTTTCATTTAAAAATAAAACGTTATGTAAGATAAAAGTAAGTCTGATTTTAAATTGGTCTCATTTCAATTTTAAACAGCATCCATATTAAGTAGATAATAAAGCGTATTGAGTTCTGAGAATAAATGAAACAAAGAAAGTGAGAAAAAGAAGAGCATTTTTTTAGGACGGAATTACTCGGGTTTCAAAAAATTACAGTTTTTGGTATAAAATAGTATACTTCTTTTCAACGTTTCTTTTTAATAATTTTTACTAGTTAATAAGCAACTATAAGATTTTAATGAAAATTGTCGCTTATTGACAAATGGGGAAATTGCAACTTAAACAAGATATAAAAGAATTTTCAAAATATAAAATTATAAAATAAGTAATTAAAAATTGACCATTTCGCTTAATAAAACCGAAAAGAAGACACAAATATAGATATTTTGTAATTTATATGAACAGCACATCTTCTTCAAAGATATAGTGAGTGCTTCCTTTAGTAGCCCATATATCAGAAAATCTGTATCAAATAAAACACTAATTTCTAGAAAATAATTTAAAATTAGTTGTAATTAGTTATACGCTAAATAAAAAAATACTTATTACAGAAACATACCTATAACATATTCCTTTAAAATGGATTTCTACGTAATGGATCTACGTAAAGGAAATTCAAGAAAAAAAATAATATTCTTTCCGGAATAGAAAATATTTTTAAGGTAATTTTTAAATCACTTCAAGTAATATTGATATATAGTTAGTTTTTAGGTAAATGATCTAGACTTGGTCGTAACCTATAGTTTTTATTTTGAATAATAGTAATTCGGCCTTCATTGTCATAGCATATTCCTTTAATAAATTTTTTAAAAACATTGCTAAAATTTTCAGAGCATTTAATCCTCTAAGCGTGTGAGATGGATGTACTGTCACTTTGAAACGGGCTTTGATCTTTCAGTACTATAATTTAGTCTTCAAAAGCGTTTGAGACGGTACATTTTTGACACTTTTGAACACTCAACTATAGGATGGAATATATCATGACAAACGCTTTTTAAGATAAAAGAAAGAGACAAAAAGAATACATCTCAAACGCTTAGGGGGTAAAAGGAAGACTTTTAGTTAAATTGAAAGTCGAAAAAAAACAACAACATCATCAATAAAAAAAAGGAACTCTTGCTGACAACTCTTTGATAATGGTTTAGCAATACTGCTATACAAACATCCGAATACAAATAATTTAAAATTAATTATAACTTTCTAGAAATAAAAATTAAAAACTTTGATAAAAAGTAAACCAGAAAATTATTAAAGTAATTGATTGGTGTTATGCACATTACAGTACAATATACTTTAGTACTGTGTTTGGTTAACTTCATTTACTAAACACTCAACTCGATGAATGACGACTTATTTGCGATTAAGAAAATCAAGGCTCAGATTCAAATCATCTTCAGAAAAAGTGATAAATAAAATTTAAAGAGGATTAGAATAATCAGAGACTTGCCTTTAATACTACCGATGCATAGTAATAACGCTATTTTGACCATAAAAGGTGTATTAAAGGTAAAAACTACCACCATACCCTGCTTTTTTAAAAATTCTATAAAATCGATCCAAAATACTATGAAAGTTCAAGCAACAAAGTTGTCTATAAAGTTCTGTAATTTTTACGACTTTTAGGCTATTCTACTCAGATATCCTGCCTTGACTTTTACCTATACCTTATTTATATTTTCAGCGATTAGGCTGTTATACACAATTATACCACAGTAATTTTTCAGTCATGCCCAGTTTTGACTCACTGCGACTTAGGTTAGCTATAGCACTGTAATTTGTTAGGGATACAGTTTTTTATTTACTCTAGAGTCTTGTTAATTATTGACATTTATAACAATATCCTTTTTGGAATTTGTACTTATTGGAACAACTACTCGCCGTATTTTTTATGGAGCTCAGTTTTACAGCATCTTCATACAGTGTCATGGCACTGTTGCGAATCGAATGAATCGAATGGATTGAGTGGGTGGAGTTCAACTGGCACTCATCGATACCACGTGACCTTCGGAAAATTATGTAAAAATTTGTTGTTTATGTTTTACTGGTCTTGCTAGGTTTGATGTGAATGGAGCACATCTTGGCAGTGCTCCCCAGGTTTCATTAATTATACTCGGTATTAATTTCAGTCTAATTTTAATTGTTATATGTTTGTTATGTGTGGTATTAAAATAAAAGTATAAAACAACCCTCCAGGACTCTTACTGGTTATTTGGCACCTTACACATTTCGTATTTAAGGATAAAATTTTTCATTTTCTTAAGGCATACTATTTCCTCTCTGGCCTATATTATGACTTTCATTATTAAACCCCACCAATAGGTGGGTATTACCATCTTTGAGCGAGCCCCCTCTCAACGGGTAGTATTATGCACACGATTTTTCAATTAGTTCGTCTGCCACAATACTACCCTTTTTCATTTTTATATTTTTTTCCTCCTCTTAAAATACAGTTGGCCAGCCGTCGAATTGAAAAGCAAATCTTCCGTTTCCTAGATAGATGTGCTGATCATCTCATCACGCCGTGTCATGATTTTCTCTAATGATCCCCGAGAGTGGGCTGGAATGAAAAGTATAAATAAACATTTATGTTCAAACCACATATATAACACACAAAAGTAATGCCGATTTATTACATTCAACAACTTATTTAGATTCCTTTGCCTAAGTCGCTGAAGCATTAATGTTCATTAAAATTCATTTTTTGTTTAAATTAAAATAAACACAAACGATAACATGGATTGTCTAAAATGTTTGCATACATTTACTCAATAACTTTCTTAAAGATTATCTTGTAATATTATCATTTTTGAAGGTTTTAAATTCATCCCATTTTAACTTGTCTCGGTTTAGTGGATAAATACCCAATCCAACGTAAGTTGTCGGCAGTTTTTCAATAATTTTTTTCCCCTTTTCGTTATAAATCCTGATACCGCTTTCCCACGCAGAGTTGACGAAAGGTGTGTGTCAACGCACCAAGCAGGAAAAATTCCTTTATTCGAGTTATTGCAGGAAAACCTGAACAAATAAATTGTCATATGTAAAGTTTAAAAAATTGCCTTTGGAAAATTTCGTTGCTTTATTACCTAGCTATGGTGAATTGCGAATTGAAATTACTTCCTATTGTAAATAATTTCCAAAGGATTTAAGCATTTGATTGAGAGCTGTCAAGAGTAATAAATGCGCGTATTGGCGAGGAAGATAGATAACGTATAGTTACGCTTTATTTTTTCTTATTTTATCCGAGTATTTGAACGACATGAAAACAAAGTTTTCCTATTTATAAATAAGCTCCCTCGCTGATTCTGGAAGATAAAGAATTGAAATTACATTCTCATTTCGGAACTTTGTTTCATAAGGATTTAAGTTGTTTTGCTTTTTGAAAAATGAAAAAATGTTTGGTAAAACCGGGCACTTTGCTTCATAGAACAAGGATCACTTATGTATGTATGGAAGGATATTTGAGTAAACAAGTAGTTGAATGTCTTTATGAGGCGTGACTGATTTGGGATGGATTGTGGTTCAATATTTTTATATGCATGATTATGTAAAGGCATATGCCGAGTTATTAAAATAGAAAAAAAATATTTTTTTTGTAAAGTATCAGTCATAATTTTTTTGTAATTAAGTTTTTTTTTCAATACGGAGGCACTTGTCGTTAAACATTCGCCTATACTACGCCACAGTTTTACTGTCCATTTTATTATGGGGCACCATATAGGCGGACAGCACTACCCCCTATGAAGGGACCAATACAAACAAGAGGCATTTTTTCGTGGCGCAACGCCGCGATTCATCTGAGCACCCTCAACAAGCGCACTGTACCACTGGGCCGCCACAAGCCCTTGATTAAATCTAATAAATGTAATTTGACGTCTGAAAAGAATTGGATTTAAAACCACAAAAACAAATCTAAAATTTTTTGAAGAATTTAAGGAATTAATTGATTGAATTTACACTGGTAAATCATCCCTTATACAAAAATCTGAGATCCCGAACATTCCAAAATCCAATATGCTTTGAGCAGTGATACCATATAACAAGTTTCACACATAACCTAACTTATTTCTGTTATAGGTATTAATAACATGTTAAATTTTTTATCTTAACTCCTTATAATGATGACTAGATATGGTTGTGAGTGTATTATATCTCTGATAGAATAGTAAATACAAATTTTGTTTTACGATTTTCGTATGAATTGCATTTAGGCTCTTTGTACAAGGTACGTATGAAGCATAAACGGATCCTTTGTTTAAACTAGGATATTATTCCAAGGATATTTCAATTGGAAAATGTTCCTGAAAATACTAAACATTGTTTGGCCACAGGTATTTCGAATAAGGGGTACCCAACCCGAATAATATTAAAAATAATGCAAATAATACCAATGAAATATTTATTGGTTAATTTTTTTAACAGAATAATTCCTTAAAAAGCAATATAAGAAAATATTACAATATGAGTTTTTGATATTACAATCTAATGTTTTTTAGCAAATCAAACATTACATGATTATAAAAACAATAACAATAGATTAGTCGTCACTCTAAAACTCTATTTTAAAAAAATGTGCATATACTTTTGCATTTATATGAATCAAAATGAAAGAAAGAAATTCATTATTGAAAATACCTTCTGAGTAGTAACGTCTGAATTTTGCTTTACCTCGGACCGTTATGGAGGAACGTAATCTTGCGGTAAGAGGGCCAAACAATCTGAACACTGAAACAATTTCAGCTTGATTTAAGAAGCTTAAAAGCATTCTCTCTTCCTTATAAATTCTTGAGGATCATACCAGTAATTGAATGATGTTTTATATAATTTTATTACTTTTCAAGACCTTTCGTTTCTACCGGTTTTCCTGACAAATGTTCTTCCAAAACCAGTGGAAATTAACTCTGATGCTAAGTTCTTCAAAGAACACTAGTACAAATCCTTATTGCTGTGTCTGAAGAAAATAAAGAGAAATCCATAATAACCGGTATGTCAAGAACAGTAGTCTAGTATGGTTGAGAGTCCTTAAGCGTGTGCTGAAATGCTCAAATGTATGAATGTGATTTTGATAATTAAACCTAACTTGAAAAAATAGTATAATACCGGCATTTAACATAAATGCTCAAAATTTGCAACTGAATATCAAAATATAATGGCTATAGTATCTTCTAAAATAATTTTTGAAACTTCGCTTTAGGGAGTAAATTTTACTCAGTTCAACATAGTTTGTCTACAGCTAATGGAAAATCTATAACCTTTTTGAAAACCGAAAACATTTAAAAACGATACGTAAGAATCATTTCGTGTAAGGACACTTGTAAGTTAGCCAATTTCGATGCAAAATGAACGCAAAAATGAATAAACCAAGGTGCCTTTAAATTTCCCTATTTTCATCCTATGTTTTCAGGGCTAAGTTTACAGTAGTAAATTTACTTACTCTATCTAAACATCATCTGATACTTGAAAAAAATATTTTTGCCTTTTCAGTTGTGAATTACTATTATCTGGTATTCGATAGTACTTCTAAAAATTCTGTTTCAGAGTTAGGTAAACCTAACAATAGGTGATTTTAACCGTCTTAAAATGCATGTCTGTCAATAACAAAAGTACAGAAAATGGATCCTATATTACATACCATAATAATATACCAGAAATTTATGTAAAAAAAACTAAAATAGTATTGCAAAGGAGAAGGAATATTATCTGTAAAAATAAATAAAAAATGTTTAATAATAAGAATATTCTCTTGCAAAAGTAGTCACAATTCTCAATGAAAAGTTCTGGGAATATGAAAAAAATTCTAACCTTTTTAACATGATAGCTATTTTTGAAAAAAAATATGAATTAGATTTATCGAAAAGAAAACTTCATTACAGTTTCAAGGTGTAACAAGAAACCAGATATTTATGATTCATCAAAACTTTCGATAATAACTGTGTAAGAGAGCGTTTTACATTTTCCATATGAATGTTTTGATCCAAAATATAATCACTCATTGCTGAGTTATTTCAATGAATTAAACATTATGCCTGAATTCAGATAATTTATGTATCTCAATAGTGCTATCAGGGAAACACACGGGCTTAGTGCTTCCAGCAATGTGCAAATTTTTTAATTAATGACTACGTTGTATAAAATCCCATTGTTCTCTAATGATACGAAACATATGTTGATGGTAGTTATTTCCGACCTTCGGAGACAACCCATCATAATTCACAAATATCCATATTAGTCTTATAGTTGGGAGGTTATGGGAAACTAAAATCAAAAGGTCACACTTACAAGGAAATTAAATGAGTGAAAAATTATTTTTTCATTCAAATTTTTGAATACAGAAAATAAAACTACATTATGGAAGTGTAACAGCCAAAGACCAGCACCGGAAATCAAGTGTGGCTCATTTCATCTCAAGACCAAAGCTCTTTCAATCGAATTATCTTGCAAGTGTCAGGAAGACATTCCCTTTTTTTTCTAAAACACGAAAAAGTGCCATTTTCAGATTCAGCTATAAAGATAATTAAATAGACATCTTTGGCTTTAATGCATTACATATAAAGCCCCGTAGAAACAATTTGTACCTCGTATTTAATATTAGCTATAAAAACACATGAATTAATCTCTCAGTATTGTTTGAAATGACACCAACAAATTTACCATTATTGCTTAATAAGACGCTCTGATGTTATAAGAAAATAAAAAAGTTCATGAGATTTTTTTTAACAATTTTGTTTCATTTGCTTTAATTTATTTCGTGCGTTAGGTGTCACTATCTTGGCCCTGTAATTGATGACAAAAATAAACTAAGAGCAGAAATTGATAACAGGATCAAAACGGCTTACAGAAGGTCGTTCGCACTTTATGGAAACGATTTTGTAATTTGTTTTTGGCGTTTGCATTTTGAGATAAATATTTGGAAACTTCAGAATGATCATCTGCTATTGTTTTGCTTTGATTGGAATGTAAAATAAAAGATTTATTTTGAAAATGGCTCCTAAATTTGATAGATGGCTCGAAGGTTACGTAACTGCACATTCCGGGGAGAAATATTCGTATCAACAAATTATAAAGCGGTGTAAAAATTTCGGTAATGGTATTTCAAAAATAAGTATTTTTAATACATTAAATTTGAAAGGGAAAAAACGTCTAACTGAAAGTAAAAATGAAAACATAACCACTAAACCTCATTCTAAGACTGTTCGAACGCAGGTAAATATCAAGAAAATGAAGTCTCTGATCCTAAAAGCAAATACGCCGACTCAAAGATCCATTGCATTGAAACTAGGAATGTCTTCTGGCACTGTAAGTAAAATCATTCTTAATGATTTGAAGTTAAAAAAGATGTTTATAAAAATATGTATAAAGACATTTCCCATGAAATAAATTTAAATAAAGAGGTTTCTATAGCTCAAGATATTGAAATATAGTAAATCATCGCTTGTTACCATTTAGAAAAATTATCAATGGTTTCAAATTCACTTTCGTTTTGCTGTATTGTTGAAAAACTGTTCCCCTTGTTATAACTTTTTGATATGAAAAAAAGAGAGTTGAAATGACGTTTAATTATACCCCAAACTTGTTATATATTTTGATTAATACTTTTAACTTATTTTATTTATATCATTATTATTTTTTTATGATACTTAGTTTTGTTGTTGTTGTTGCTTATGCCACTTGACCGACAGCAACATAAAATCAAGTCCCGAATGCTATGGGCGATGAAGGTGCGGCTTCTGTTTTGACTGGCACTACTAGGGTCGGAGTCCGACTTGGCCAAATGACCAGTCCCGTAATTTTGAACCGAGTCAAGTGACGATACCAGAACACTTGACCCCGCACCTCCAGAAGTAATTTTGAGAACTTGGAGGAATGGCAGCCACGACAGATTTTACATGCACCAGTCGACTTTAGTGTATATGGCAATGGATTTGTCAGCGACGAGCATAGAACCAGTGACTTTCAGATCACTAGCCCGCTGTTCTTGCCAACTGGGTGACTGAGCCCATTCGTTATTTTTAAGTATTATATTTGAAAATTCAATTAAATTGCAAATTTTTCAAAAATTTAGTAAATATAAGTAAGTAAAAAAAAATTACCCTTCACACAAAACATGCCCAACTAGGGGTATTTAAAACGATGGAAAGAACAAAATGCTGATTGTTTAAATGTAATCAGTTGAAATTTCGAGGCCAAAACCTTAATCAATCATACTTTATATGAAGCCTATATTATTATAATTTTGCCCCAAACATATACACAAAAATTATTTTAAAGACCAAAAGGAAAATCAAAGATTTAAATATTTAAATCATACCGTAGAAAAAATAAATGATTCTGAAATGAACACAGCAATCACTATTTACTAGTATAGAACATTTCCCCTAGAAAATCAGTAAAATAATAAATGTATTGTTATTTTCGTATTTATTGTAGGCATAAGGAGAAATAAGACAATCAATTTCCAAAGAACTGTAGTACGATTGAGAGTATTTTGAATTTATTATTTTCGAATTTAATTCGTGATTTAACATTTACTAGAATTTAAAGGGGTCTAGTAACTTATCTTATTGTTACCGAATATTTCTTAGAAATATTTAATAAAATAAATATCAATAAATTTTAATGTTTATAGTTAATAGGGATAGAGAAATATGATAGAATTGAAGAATAAGGTAAAAGGGCAGGTAAAGGTGCAGGTATTAGTAAATTGATTGAATTAAAAATGAGATAAATTTAAATAAATTTGCCAGTTTTATTTATTTTTTATTTTTGATAAAAAAGACCATGGTTAAATAGTATTAACCAATTATTATATTAATAGTATATTATTATAAGTATTACATAGTTGAAAATCTTCAAATTTCAACCAAGAATTTCTCCCAATTAGTATTTCGTAAACTCTTTTCCATAAAAAAGCTCCATACAGATTCATATCGTTAGATCTCACAAAAAAGTAGATTAAATCTAAAAGTCTTATCACATACATTTTTTCCAGTGTTGCGCATCTTAGCAAGTTACGCAACAATAGTATTACGAAATAACTCTACTTTCTCCTTTTCTAGTATTGTTGACACACAAGTCACTAACAATGATTTAATTTTACTTTTGATACAATCAATTTAAGATGAAGTGAAAGAGAGCAGATAGAACTAGAAACCTAAAAAAATGAAAAAGAAATCATTAGAATTTTTTTAAGTCCAGGCACTTATTATGTGCATATGAATTATTATTATCTTCATTATAAAATTATCCCTTTCATGAATTTATAAGTATGGTGTTCCCGATAGAAAAGATGCAATTTTGAGAAGAAAGGGAATGGAATGAGTGCGTGATAAATTAGAATGCGAATGTAACATTGCATTACAAATGTTTCATTTCACGGAATGAACATCACTGTAGGTCTATTCATTTCACGTAAATACTGAAAAAAAAATGTGCTATGCAACGTTCTTCATCAAAGATTAAAAATATGGACCTTCGTAAGATGGGAGGGTCAGTTTAATTGCTGCAATACCTATTGAGAAGTAAGGACTCGGGTTCGAACCCTTATCCCAAATAAAATTAATTTAGCATAAAAAAATTGAATTTGTATGTTATCTATATATATAAAACAGTTCCGTAACTGACTGACAGATAACGCACAGACCAAACCGCTGGATCTAAAGGGCTGAAATTTTGCATGGCGATTCTTCTTATAATGTAGCTGTGCACTACGAAAGATTTTTGAAAAATTCTTCTTAGATTTTTTAAATTAAATTTTTAAGCTGTTTTTGTAATATTTTTTAAAGTTTGCATTTAAAATAATAATTCGAGGGTTATAAAATTAATATTGCGAGAAAGATAATAAAAATTCCTTTAAAATGAAATCTTTTTTGAATCTTTATCTCCCTTTTCTGATTTTTGGGGAATTTTGAAAGATTAATTTTTAGAATTTAATTTATTAAATGCTGATCGCGTTTCATTTCTTTATGTGATACTTCAAATTAATTTTGCGTCACGGGCATAACAATGAAATAAATTGGCAAAAAAATATTAAAATACAGTAAAAGATAAATTTTAACCACTATACTAATGGACGTGGAAGTTTTTAAGAATTTAATTCAAATTAGTATGTTTTATGGATATTAAACTTACAAATTAATTGCATACATTGACTTTTGTATTTAATTTTAACATTTTCTTCTACATTTTGTCTAAAAAAATATCCTTTGCGATTTTTTTTTATAAATATATTTTTTTGTGCATAAATTTCATACATTGGCTGTTGTATTTAATTTAAATGTACTTCGTAGCGAACCACGGCTATTCAGCTATTATTTTTAGAAAAGTACTCATTTCATACCTAGTGAAAACTTTGCAAGTAATGTTATTCTGACCGACATGTTTTTATCCCGTTTCAGTACATTCCTTAAGGGAGCAAGGGACCTTCAATCTCGTTCTTCTTTAATTTTTAATATTTTACTCTATATACCAAATGAGTATGATTAACATTCTTTTCTACTACATTGAAAATACTTAGAATTCACAAATAAGTATTTTGTGGAGGAATTAGACCTGTTTATCAAAAAATTCTTCAAAAATGCTAGAATTTTTCAAAAGACTCCCTGCGTATTCATTTTCTTCTGATAGCTTCCAAACTTCTCAGAATTGTTAATTAAAGTGTTTTTCACAAAACTGTGCATAATTTTAAGAAATCACAAAACATTTTTGAAATTTATAGATCATAAAACAGAGTAAAAACCTTAAAAAATAACAGGCAGAATAGAAAAAATATATTTAAGACTTTAGATTCCTACAAAATAAATAAATAAATAAATAAATGCACATTTATATTTATACACATAGGGTAAACTTATAATAAAAATTTTAATGACTTCAATTAATATAGAATGCGCATAGAGCATTTTGAAAAATGTTAGAATTTTTGAAAAAAAAAATGAAAAACAGGCAATATTCTGCGAAAAACTCCTTATTTTGAATTTTAAAGGTTTTCAGTGTAGTAAAGAAAATTAATTACTCTCATTTTCATACAAAGTAAAAAATGGAAAATAAAAAAAATAGAGTTTGAAGGTCCCTTGTCCCCTTAACTTTTAAAATAACGTTTTAGGCAGAAGTTTTTCAGAAACGTTTCTGTTCGTAACTTGTTATATTCACGTTTTTTGTCGTTTCTATCATACTTACATAGACTGACTTCATATTTTTTTACCATGTTAAAAATTAAAATATATATTTTGACCTGAGGCATTAAATCTTTCAATTGACGTAAATCTTAGTTAAGATACTTACAGAAGATACTACTAATTTTTACAAACAATATTTTTAATTATGCTTTTTTATTTATAGACATTAAAATACAGGTTACTTAAATGAGTTTACAAGAACTGCCGATTCAGAGCACTGTTAGTTAAAAGTATTTCGCTGATTGTTATTTTACTTTTGTTTGGTGATATATTTCTTTTATTTTTTCCAAATACCATAAGAACTTTCAATAATTTTAGGTTACGGTTACATAATTATGTAGACAGCCATACCAATTATTTTTGATTTCAGTAATCCAAAAGAGGCAAGGATTCAGGACATTAACGTGCATCTTCAGACACAACAGACATTATCTAGGTTACTTTGAAACATTTTATTCTTTTGGGTGGAAACCGTTATTTCTCTGTCATCATCCTTAAATGCTCTTTTAAAATAATTAGACTTTACCTATTAACATCCTTAATTGTCATAATCTTATTTTTGCGGTATAATAAGCATAAATAATTATATGAAAGAATCCTTTTATGACAGAGATTCAGTTAAACTGATTGTCCTAGAATACGGTTCAATGTTCTTGCCAAGAATCGAATCGAAATTTTTCATTTTTGTTTAAGTTAAATGCCCCAAATGAATGTTTTTTTTACATAATACAAATAATGTGATCCAAATAAGATGGGATATTTCCAGGTTTATGACTTTTCAGTTTTAATGTATCTGATGCTCATAAAATCCCTATTCATTCCAATTATGTGTTCCATTTATCATTTTATATCCTTTAATCTACATTGAATAAGGTTAAATTGGGAAACATAACGTCTAAGAATACATTTAGTTAAAACTGTCCTTTCGACTTCTTTTCTAGCACTGGATAAGGTATTCAAAAAACGACTTCTACAATACCTCTATACACTATCTTTTATAAACTTATTTTTATGAACATATATAGAAATTTTATCGTTACATAAATATCCTTAATATTTATTTAAAGACATAAACTTCTTCTTAAACATAAGAATAATAATACAATAAAATATTTCCAGTATTATATTATTTAATGCCTGGTGGTTACAAATTTCATATTTATCATTTCTGCTTTATCCCTTACTGCTCCATTTATAATTTTATATTCATTTAAACATATTTTATAAAATGATGTTAAATAAATCACAAAACAAGAGACATTTAAACATTTTTTCCCAGATGTTGTCATGTACCAAAACAATCGCTTCTGGTAAAAAAAGAATAATCAAGAGGGATTTAAGAAATGACTACTACGAAAACCACTGTAACTATTTGTTATACCGTAAAGAACCTTTTAAAGTGTATTTGTAGCGTTATTTTTGCATGTCATGCTAATCTTCTGAGTCCTACTTTGATACATTAATCTTCAAGAAAAGCACTCCAGGCATGTATGTCCCACAGGATTTGCATAATAAAACAAACACTGTCTACATTTGGCATTCAATGAAGCGTTCTTTAGATAGAAGTCCTGACAGTATAAATGATTATTATGCATTAGAGTTTGAATTAAGCTAATTTTTCTCACATGCCTATCTCATGTTGGTTATTGTTTCCTTTCTTTAGAGTTTCACCGAATAAAATTTAACAAAATGATATGTATATACTTACGTTATTTACATTAGATTCTTGAATTCAATAGCAGAAGGGCCTTCTATATACTCATAGAGCAACGCTTGTAGATAATAAGAAAGAAAGTGAAATAAAGAAAGAATAATAAGAAAGGAAAAAGTGATAATAAGAAAGGAATTTTAAAATCATAGTTAATCTCAATGGGCAAATAATACTTCAAGAAAATAAGCTATTTTTATATGTGTCATATCATTGACACGAACCAAATTTTTTGTATTCATAATTAAAAATTGGTTAAAAGCTATAAAAAGTGAAGGATAAGACATTACTTCCTAATTTGCTTTTTTAATAAAGTTCTAATATTTTTAACCAATATTTTAAAATTTTTTATTAATATTATTTCTGTCTAATATCTCTTCTCTTTTGTACAATACCATAAGAGTATCTCTATTAAAATAAGTTTCTGTTTTTTCCCTTTTTATTAAAGAAATAAACAAACTAGGATGTTCCTCATCGTCTGTACTGTTTTTAATACCGTAAAATATTTTTTAATATGTCTAAAACGTTGAATCTAGAATTCAGTTTCAACATTTCACACACATTTAGTCATAAAAATCAAAGACATTTCATTTGACAGCAATATAAACAGAACAGAGGATGATACATTACCTTAAAATTTTGATTAAAAAAAGTTTTCTAACACCTTTTAACTAGTATTTTTATTATTTCTTACTAATGTAATTTAGATATAATATTTATTCTTTTTTCAATAGCACACCATGGGAGTTTCTGTATTTAAATATGTTTCTGTTTCCTTTCACTGTTTGGTTTCCTTTTACTGTTTCACATTCTCGTTCGTATTTGCGTATATATATATATGAATGACATATATGCGTACATTACACAATATCAGTTTCATTCATAATTTACAATGGTTTCACTACATTCTGCAAGCTACTTTTTCGGCAAAAAAAAGAGCAACTTTCTATCGAAGCTAGGAGTTCCGTCTTACGCTCTGATTACTACGATTCATTCTCAAATTGAGAGCGAAGGTCGAAGCGTTTCCCTAATTTCTTCTTCAACAGAGATGCGAGTTGATTATAGGGCAGCAATTTCATTACCGAACCTTCGCAAGAAAAATGCTTTTATTTTCGAAACGCTTTCTTGGGTTCATGCCTAAAGAATGATAGAGGTAATTATGGAATACGAATGCTCTGAAAGTTTTAGAAAGTTATAGGTCGTTTTGGGATCCATGGATAAGGATAAATCGCAAAAAGGCTTCAACTGGAAAATATACTAGTGGTCCTGCACCACCTCTTTCTATTTTGAGAGGATTTTTTAAAGCACAGTTTTCTCTAAGTACATTTCTGGTTCACCTAAAACTAATTACGTATTTTACTGATATACTGTCAGTGTCACTAAAATTACACTTGTTAGGTTTCAAAAATTGGAAAAAGAACGAATGGGTACAGCGTTATGTGAAGTATAGCGTATATATATATATATATATATATATATATATATAGATAGATAGATAGATAGATAGATAGATATAGATAGATAGATAGATAGATAGATAGATATAGATAGATAGATATAGATATATAGATATAGATATAGATTTATATGTAATATATCCATTACATTCTTCCTTAAAATGCAACCTGAAAAGGAAAACTATCTCATAGTTACATGGCTGGAGCTAGACTCAGACTGAAAGGAATTAAATCGAATTTGGAAACAGTCGGGTCGAATCGTTTTATTAGAGCGATAAGAAGTACGTCCATTTCAGACGACAGCTCGGAGCGAATAATTCACCTTTCAACCTTACGTGCGAGAGGCGACGTACATGTGGCAATTATTTTTGAAGGGTCAGCAAAATATCGGGGCTCGCGATGTGAACCCACGCCTTTCTCCCGGCGATTACAAGTGTAGAAATGCAACGCATGCGATTTTATAGGAAGTTCTGTTGGTATGGGTTTTGAAGCGATAAAATAATGTTACTGGGGATTGGAATTAGGAAAGGGAATTTAAATGATAGAATGGACGGCATAATATTTAATTTATTACAAATATATATATACATATATAATTAAAAGGTGTTTCATGAAGGCGAAGTATATCTTTTTAAAATGTTTGTTCTATTGTAGGTGTTCCTGAATGCTTAGCTACCATTGAAGTGTATCATTCAATAAATTGTCAAAATATTTTAGTGGCAGTGTTTCTTTAATATATATATATCACTATTTATTTTTATTAAAATAAATTCGTATCCAAGGCCATTGCATTAAATTGGCTAAAAAATATACAACACAACTCCAGATACAAAAAGATGAAGCGGAAGACCACTGTTCGTTCCTCTGTCTCCTTCGTTGGGCTGATCAAGTCCAGAAAGATTTTGACATAATTTAGGTAAAGAACTGGAGAGCCAAGTCTTCATGTCAAGTGGAAGGGAGAAGACCTCTTCGGAAGGCCAGGGTCCACAATCAACATTCGTACCAATAGAATAGAAGCTTTTTTCCAGTAAAAAAAACTGACCCCTGACTGCAAAAGCATTGAAATAAGGGTAAAAAATATACAACAATAAAAAAAACATAATAAAAACAACATAAAAAAAATAGATAAAAATAATTCAGTGTAGAATTAAAGCATTAAAACTTAAGAAACCCAATTTAGCTGTATTCTTTTTCTCAGGAAAATTTAAATTAAAAATTAATTTTGGAATGAAAATTTATTTATTAAAATATAAATAAAGAGCTTATACATACACTTCTGAAATGGTGCTTTAGCTCATTCTTTGATTTCTATTACTTTTTAATAAGTAAACTTCCTTGGAAAAGAAATTGCGGCCAAAGCATAGAAATTTATTAATATGAACAAATTCTTATGATAAATAAATATTTGTGGAATAAAATTAATAAAATCAAAATAATGAAGATCACTAAATGTCATATTTGATTATTGAAATTTTCCGAGAGATATCTTTTAAAGGATTTTTGTTTAGAAAGCCCTACAAGAGGAAGACAATTTTTGTGTTAATTTAATTTATTCTGTAATATTTAAAAAAGTTTTTATCAGCTAATTTTTCGATAAGCACTAATTTAAGTAGGGCATCTAGTTAATGTGTGATGAGATGGAATAAATTGCTAATTTATTTTAGTCGTAGTTATACAGTTGTCAATAATACTGTCAACAATTTACTACTGTTATGCTTGTGGGACGTATGTAATAGCCGTTAGGATTTGTCGGCTATTTTTTCTTGACAGCAATGAACTTATTTTAAAATATCCCGTCTTTGCCTATTAAATCATTTAATTGATTAAACGCTTCCTTTTTTTGAGTGAAGTGTTTTCTTTCCTGTTTAGCGAAGAAACATATTATGCCAACAAAAGTGTCATCGAAAAATTGATGACAGATAATAAGACAGCTAATTGAGTGTGCTTCAAAATTAGAGAAGAGAGTAAAGTCAGATATGGCACTCTAAGGACATAATTTGCTCGTAATTCTGTGTTTGAGTACTAAATAGAGTTCTTCCTGTTAGATAGAGAATGTTTTCTTTAGAAAGTTTAAAATTGACGGAAAATGATCAGTATAACTAACGTGTCATTCTGTTGAATTATTTTAAAGTCAAAATATCTATATTAAAAATTTTGTGTGAGTTTTTCAAGCACTAATTTGGAACATCATAGCAATAAAAATGTATGAAATTCCTTATTTAAAAAAATATATAATTTCAAAGACATGTCCTTAAAAAAGATTTTAAAAAATCAGAATAAATATTATTTATATTTTCAGATTCAATTAAATGAGTTTTATTTTTGCGCTTTGAAACTGTTAATATATGATCATCTATATATATAAAACAGTTCCGTAACTGACTGACTGACTGACTGACAGATAACGCACTGACAGATAACGCACCTAACCGCTGGACCTAAAGGGCTGAAATTTTGCATGGTGATTCTTCTTATAGTGTAGGGGTGCACTACAAAAGAGTTTTGAAAAATTCTTCTTAGATTTTTAGAAATTAAATTTTTAAGCTTATTTGTAAAATTTTTTAAAGTTTGCATTTAAAATAATAATTTGAGGGTTATAGAATTTATACAAGAAAGATCATAAAATGTGCTTTAAAATGAAATCTTGTTCGAATCTTTACCTCCATTTTCTGATTTTTGGTGAATTTTGAAAGATTAATTTTTAGAATTTAATTTATTAAATGCTGATCACGTGGATTCTCTTCTTTTCCTGATATTTTAAATTAATTCTGCTTAACGTGCATAGCAACGGAATAAATTTACACAAAAATATTTTTTTCTTTCTGATTCGGCAGACGATTGGACATTATCCAAAAAAATATTAAAATACAGTTAAAAAAATGTTCCTCAAACTGTACTATGTAATAACGCTGGGGATTTTTTGGAGGCATGTAATATTTTCGAGGAAAACTTAAGTAAGAACAATTTCCCTAAAAATTTCGGCAATTTAAAAGTTAAAAAAAAATGGCATTTAGACTCAGGAATTTTTAAAGATGTTTAGGATAGTGTTTATGTTTTCATTTGTTTAAGCTGTAATGGGGGGTGGCGCTGTAGTATTGTTACAATGAAGTAACTACTAGGATAGAATTGGCTGCTGTTTCGCCATAACCGTCACTTACGGAATTAGGGTTTGCATGCATCTTTGGCTTTGCATTAGGATTATTTGTGTGCTTGCATGTAAGGTGCGTTGAACCCTTACTGTAAGTTGTGCTTGTCTTTTCATTTTCTTTCGACTCAATGTTTCCATGGGGCCTTGGGATGTCTTTTGGTATTACCTGCATCCTATTCAGAAAGTTCCCCTTGAGGTAACTGATTTGGTTAGGCTCCCTGATGACGAGACCTGTCGGTTACCTCTATGTATTTTTATGGTTCAGTTCCGGCACTAATACAGAATCTTGCCTCTGGTGCTTGGATGCCCTGAGTGCTTGATTTCTATTTGTTTTTTGTCTATATTCTTCTTGAAATAATCTAACTCAGTTGGATTATTTATTTTTAGTTATATTTGTATATTTTCATTATGAGGATATGAAGCTTCTGTGCTATCCTTTATTGAAAAGTTTTATGTTTTCTTTGCTAGGGTAGGTTTTAAGTTAAATTGCTTTAGCAGTCTATGCTTGCTTTCTATTTTTTGTTTATTTGATTCGTTTATATCAAACTATACTATATTCTTTAGTATGTTCTATTAGATTTAATTTGAATATTTTCTTCTACATTATTTTGTCTATAAAAATATACGGTATGATTTTTATACATATATATATATATATATATATATATATATATATATATATATATATATATATATATATATGGCATTAATCGCATACATTGATCGTTGTATATTTAATTTGAATATACTGTGCAGAGAAGCACGGGTATTCAACTAATTATGCATAAAAATATTATCTGCACAAATATCATCACTCAGAAGTTTTATATTCTTCCCTAACATACTTGATTTTTTACTGCATCTCTAAAAAATATATTACACGAGTTACTAACTCAACAGGCAACAGGAATTATAATTTCAATATTGGCATAGGGAAAAAGTAGTAACAATAATAACAAATTAGATTTTTAAAAATAAAATCATATTTTATGCGATACAATTAATATTATTTCTCGATAAGCTGTCAACGTTTGTACTCCAGCTTAAACTTTTTATTTGGAGCAAACAATTCTTTTAAGCTTTTTATCTTGAAAATTGTTTTTTTAAATATGCAGCCTTTTTCCTGCTTAGAGTTGTAAAATTTATCGAGAATGTATCTTTCGTTCCCTGTGAGGTTATTCCCAAAATGCAGGCATTTTCGGATTATCTTTATCCTATCTCTTTTTTTCTTTGAACTTTTTACTTCGAGTATCATCCGTAAACTGCAGTGTGCTTTTTAGATGACAACGTTGATAAAAAGGTGTAACGATGGGAATTGCCAGGAAATTTGTAATATACAATGATTTGTTTACAAAGTGTTTCGAAACGAAACATGCTCTTAAAGGATTTGTGTCTCATTGAAGCTTCGTGAATAATAAACATATTTTTCATTTGGTTGTTTAAAAGCTGCCCGCAGAATATAGATTCGTTGTTGAAAAAAAATGGATAATTGAGTACTGATTGGAACTACGAAATGTTGAAATTATTCTTACAAATAATTGTCCATCAAGAGTAGGGTTTTGAATTAAAATAACGAGTCATAAAACATTTCAGTTTATGTCATAACATTTAAAATCAAGCCTTAGTCCCTCTGCATTTTAATAAATATTTTTAAGTTCAAGTAAAACTTGTGTATAACATTAAACTTTAACATGCCACTTGGAATTGCAGTTGGATCATAATGCATGCAAATGGTAATTTTTTCTCTTTGTTTCTCTAAGTAACATTATCCTAGGATGGTATATGCAAATGAGGAATACCATAAGTGAAAAAATTTCTATATCCCATACTTATATTGATAATCAAATAAGTACACATTTTCAAAGAATTGACTTATCTAAACCTGTATGTGCATTATATATATCTATATCTATCTGTCTATATGTCTCTCTCTCTCTCCCTATATATATATATATATATATATAGGGAGATATATATACATATATAGATATATATGGTATATATATATATATATATATATATATATATATATATATATATATATATATATATATATATATATATATATATATATATATATATATATATATATATATATATATATATATATATATATATATATATATATATATAGGGATATATGTTTCAGTCTGTTTTGGGCTTAGAACTCTACTCTTGAAATAGTATCACAGAAGATCTATTTTCCTCCAATCTGATTCAATGAAAGTCCTGTCTTTAGAGTACACTTTTCCTTCAAATGTTGAAATATGCAGTAAATATAACTTCGGAAACAAAGTTTTTAATGGTCAAAGCTATAAAAATTCATTTTAGAGTAAATTATGTGATACATTAGTGTAAATTATGCATCATCTGACACCTGTTACTGACATACTTGTATCAAATATATTTTTAAATGAATAGATCAATATGTTCTGTACGCAAAAGGATTAATGTATATGTAGCTTTACAAAAATCATATTCTACTCAGGCAAAAAATTACAACAATAAATTGTTCTATACGGTCATAACATAATAATTAGTTTGAATTAAAAATTTGAAACCGTTAACCATGATTTAATTTCCCATAAAAAATATTTTGAATGAAAAATAGGCTTTTAAGTTTACGCAAAGTATAAATTAAGACAAAAGATACGATTAGAGTACTTTAATGTTGATTCATAAAATCTAAAATCAATATTGTTTTAGCAATTTTTTTAGAGTTAACAATGTTTTGTCTATAACCTTGAATTAAACCATGCATAAAATGAATACCTTCATTATTTAAATAAATGTTTGCACAAACATATGCCTTATTTTTGAGTACTTCATGGAAATTTCCTTTTTGTTCTCTGAACATTTAAAAAAATTTGTGACTTTGATTTATTTGTTAATCCATGTGCTGTTTCACCTTGATATCCTGTTTGTAGCTGCCGACTATCTGATTTAAATGTTCGTGTATTGCTGTGCAATGGGTGGAGGTCACCTATTTTACCACCTGTCTAACAAAATTTATCTTTTTCTACAGTTTATATATTTCTCAATTTCTTTAAATACGTATTTTGTAATTAGAATATAATAAGTTTTATCTATTGTAAAAAAAAAAGCTTAAATACTTATACGCCCTTTCCAGAGCTAAAGCTTAATTTCTAAATTTAGTTTATGCAATAACTGGTAAGAAAAAGCATTTTGGTAATCAGTTTCTGTCAATTATTAGTTAGAGAGGTTTAAAATACTTAGTACCTATACCAATTAATTTTAATAATCTATATATATAAAACTGTTTCGTAACTGATTGACTGACTGACTGACTGACATACAACGCACAGACCAAACCGCTGGACCTAAAGGGCTGAAATTTTCCATGGCGATTCTTATAATAGTGTAGCGGTTTTTGAAAAATTCTTAGATTTTTTAAATTAAATTTTTAAGCTGTTTTTGTAATATTTTTTAAAGTTTGCATTTAAAATAATAATTTGAAGGTTATGAAATTTATATCACTTGAAAGATCCTGAAAATTCCTTTAAAATGAAATCTTTTTCGAATCTTTGCCTCCATTTTCTGATTTTTGGTGAATTTTTAAAGATTAAATTTTAGAATTTAATTTATCAAATGCTGATCACGTGATTTCTTTTTCTGGTACTTTAAATAAATTTATCGTCACGTCATAACAATGAAATAGGCAAAAAAATATTTTTTCCCTTGCTAATGCGGCAGACGATTGGACGTTAATCAAAAAAATATTGAAATACAGTAAAAGATATGTTCCTCAAACTGTACTATATTATTAACTGTACTATATTCTTTAGTATGTCCTATTAGATTTAATTTGAATATTTTCTTCTACATTATTTTGTCTATAAAAATATCTCTTACGATTTTTTATACATATATATATATATATATATATATATTTTACAACAATTGTATACATTGATCGTCGTATTTATTATACACACATATATACTTATATATATATATATATATATATATATATTTGGCATTAATTGCATACATTGACCGTTGTATTTAATTTGAATGTACTGCGTAGCGAAGTGCGGGTTTTCAGCTAGTCATTCATGCAGAAAAAGTTATCATTTTTGTACATTACATTTTGGAAATTGTTGAGGTTTTGAAATTTCATATATAATGTATATGACATTGAGGATGAGGATATGACGTCATATTTTGCTGTCACCACGGATATCTTTTGGTAATGATAAAAGAATTTTCAATGATCACCGCAGCCTAAGTGGGGAATTCGGATTTCACGCCTCCAAAGTTTTGACCACTAAACTATACTAGCAATGGTTGGATATCTGATGGTGTGATAATCAGTTCTTCTGTATGCCCTCATCTTTTTTTGCCACTAACGAATGAAATATTGACCTTATAATGACGCAAAGTGTTTGCCGGATGTATCTTTTTTTATACTATTCCGACAAAATAATTTTTCTCTTACTTGAATATTATGCGTTTTATGTCAATCTTCTAGAATCATCCCAACGGCTGCATACATGTGTAAGTGCAATTAGACAATAGCGAGAATCGAAATTTTCTTCCCTGGAGTTCAAAGCTAGAATCCTGACAACACCTAAACAACATGGTGGTGTAAATAAATATCATATAGAGAATTCCACAGCTCACAAATTTTAAAACAAAATCTGCGTAACAATGATTTTTATCAAAACTATGAAGAAAGCGATTATGCATCGTTTAAATCTACTAACACAAATTCCTATGAGGCATTGGATACGAATTGTGGTGAAAAGAAACACAGGGTGTATAAAATTTCAATTCTTCATGAATCAGGAAGTTATTTTCCAATGATCTATTCTATTATGTCAGGCAATGTTTCAGTTTCACGAAATACTGTCTATTCAGCTGTTTATAATACCATAGAATATTATCTTGACATAGATGGGACATATACATACTGAAATTAACAGTTCTAAGCCACCCCCCCCCCAAAAAAAAAAAAAAAAATGTAAATATTTATAAAAAAAATAGTAATGGATATTTTTATAGACAAAATAATGTAGAAGAAAATATTCAAATTAAATACAACGCTCAATGTATGCATTTAATTTGCATGTTTAATATCCATAAAACATACTGATTTGAATTACATTCTTAAAAAACTTCCATCTCAATTAGTCTAGTGGTTAAATTTTATCTTTTACCGTATTTTAATATTTTTTTGTCAATTTATTTCGTTGTTATGCACGTGGCGCACAATTAATTTAAAGTATCACAAAAATAAGAGAAACCACGTGATCAGCATTTAATAAATTAAATTCTAAAAATTAATCTTTGAAAATTCAACAAAAATCAGAAAATAGAGGTAATGATTCAAAAAAGATTTCATTTTAAAGAAATTTTTATGATCTTTCTTGTGATATCAATTTTATAACCATCAGATTATTATTTTAAATGCAAACTTAAAAAAAGATACAAAAACAGCTTAAAAATTTAATTTTAAAACATCTAAGAAGAATTTTTCAAAAATCTTTCTTAGTGCACCCCAACATTATAAGAAGAATGACCATGCAAAACTTCAGCCCTTTTGGTCCAGCGGTTTGGTTTGTGCGTTATCTGTCAGTCACTCACGGAACTGTTTTATATAGACTAAGGAACTATGATTTATACACAATGATTTCAGGTGAGAGTAAAACTTATTTCGCAACCGATTTTACCGCAGACAGGGTTAACTATATGCCACCTTAGGTTGTGTTATATTGCTAAAAAACAACGCACAGAATGAACTAAGGCTCCTTTCCCACTTTTCGACTACTACATTTTGGAACACGCCGACGGTGCATTAGCTGTATGATATTAGAAAAGAACCAATCAGGAGACAGAATCGGAGTGATATGAAAATGTCATTGGTAAAACAGACTAAACACTTATCAACAAGCTCACCTCATTGCGACTAAATTTGAGACGCAATGAGGTGTATGATTACCGACTCGATCATTGTAAATTGTCGTGCATACTCTTTAATAATATTGCAGTGTACGAAAAGGACTGTTTTTAGTTTACGTTGGAAATTGAGTGACAATCAAATTTAAAGTAAAGTAAAGAATTTTTGTTTATTTTTAGCTAATGTACAGTTTTATAAGTCAATTTATTTATACGCAACAGTATCATTTCGTTACTACATTTCAATTCTTTTATGACGCTTCTTTCTACTGCTATTCAAACAACTTCTTCAGCTCTTCCAATTCCTTCTTTTCTTTCCTGTTTAAGTCACGTTTAACATATTAAAGTAATATTGGTCAAAACTATGATGATATTTTAAATACAAATTCAGTTGTTTCAGTGAATTACTCTTACCCATTTCGAAAGACATATATTCCTTGAATACTTTTAACATGATTTTTCAATAAATCATGAATAAACTGTCACGCATCTAACCAGCCGGCTGAAATTATTGCTTTCCTGCTAGACCTAATTTTTTTTCCTTATGAATGAAGGATTGAGAAATTTCAATTCCAAGCGTATATGGACTCACTGATGACTACGAGAACGTATCACAACTATTACAAACAAAAAGTAACATGATGCTTACCTATCCAAGACTGTGGTTTATGATCCATTAGGGTCCACGGTCAATCAACGTTGTCAACAACGGAGTCAACCAATCAAAGTATTACAGAAGCTGTCTTCCAAATGGTTTCGAATTATAAGGGGAGAGCTCACCTTAAAACCTTCAAAAAACTGAATTTTTTATTATGATTTAAATTTAAAGAATGGAATGTAAGGAATCTTTAAAAAAAATGAAGCCTACACTACAATTAGAACTGTTTTTATGACAAAATGTATATAGCTACTAGTAAAGTAATTTATGCAAACTTTAAAATTTAAATGGCTTTTTCTAAAAACTGTTATTTTCAAACTTGTGCGCACTATTTTTTCAAAACTAATGGTCACAAATTGCTAAAATTTTGTATACATGTAATCTAAAATGTTTATGCAATCTCTACCTAAATTTAGGTAAGTACATATTACTAATTTTTTTACAGCAAATTTTTGTGAAAAATGTTTGTGATATTTCTTGTACATTACAATAAATTTTCCGAAAAAATATTTTTATGTGAAATATGGTAATTATTTTAGGTGTTGTTTAAAGTACAACCTATGGATAGAATATATAAATAATTTAATATCTCTCTCTTATGGTTTTAAAAAAAGTCTGCGCGCAATGCATTGACCTAAGATTTGTTATTCATAAGACATTAATTTTTTTTACGTAAAATAACTTCTAATAGTCTCCCAATAATTCTGCTTTTTTTTCTTTTAGATAAAGCTTTGTGCAATTCACCTTAAGAAATTGGTTTAAATTAATTACAAATTAACCGTTTAACAACACATTAAACTTGGTAGTAAAGTCCATGTATTTTTGCGAGTGCATAGGTGATCTCCCTCCTTATATAACCTTACCCAGAACTGGTTATCTCTGAGCTGGATATTTTATAAAGCTAAGATCCTTCGATTTTACCTTTATAAAATGTCCATCGTAAATATTTACTACTGATAAACTGAACGACCCTTTCGTCGTCTTTTAATATAAAAATATAATTTAAATGTAAGTTTGATAAGTAAAAACTTCATAACAATTTATACAGTATTCAAACAAAAAAAATTACATAATTATCTTGGAAATTATTAAATTTCAAATGAACCAAAAATACCTTTATCATTTCTTTTAGAAATATAAGGAAACTATTTTTAATAATACAAGTATAACAAAAAATTACTGAGAGACACAATTCAGTGATTAGAAAAGCCTTGAAATATTCCCGATCAATAATGGAAAAGTCAAACTGGGCTTAAGCATTTTAAAAAGAAATTCAGCGTTCTTCCTAAGGATCAGAAGAGATCAGGATAAGCCAAGGCAGGCAATAGGGTTATGTTTCTATTCCTGTTTTTCATTTTACGAGACATAATTTTATTTTTTCATCACATGCTTGTCTTTTTTTTCTGTCACGAGCAAATTATGTCTTTAAGTTTCTCTTAAAAAATGAGCATTTACATTTTTTTAGAAAAGCATATTTTTAATAAAATATTATCCATAAAGCATTAAAATCAAACCCATAATGTTTTAATGGGTTTGATTTTAATATGTTTCTTATAAAATATTCCCATAAAGCATGTTTTAATGCTTTATGGGAATGTTTAATAAAGCATAAAATGTTAAAAGCATGTTTGATAAAGCATGAATCAAAATTTCTATAATGCTTTATGTTAAAGCATTATAGAAAAGCATTATAGTTTACTTTAAAACATTATAGAAATTCCTTAGAGAAATACATTATAGATATACACTATACAAATAGAAATATATATACAGTAGAAATAGTACACTATACATTATAGAAATACATTATAGAATGAAGAAATACAACACAGAAAAGCAACTTTTCTATAAATTATGGAATGGCACAAGTTTGATTTTAAACGCAAAAATTGCAGAAAAAATTAAAATTAAAAATTTTGAAGTTAAAAATTTTGTCTTAAAGAGTACAGTCCGTTTTCACTTGGGTAAGGTTGTATAAAAAGTAATTTCACAAAGATTTGATCTAAATATGTCTCTTTGAATTAAAAACTTTCTTACAAACGTTTCTTAGAAATATATTATAGAAATACATCACAGAAATACGTTATAGAATGTAAAAATACATTACACAAAATCACAACTTTTCTACAAAGTATTAAAAGCCACCAGTTTGATCTTCAACACAAAGCTGTATAAGGAAGTTAAAAATTTTGTCTTCAAGAGTATGTTTCTTTTTCACTTCGGTAAGGTTATACGAGGAAGTAATTTCTCAAAGATTTTATCTAAATACGTCTCTTTGAATTAAAAATTAACAGACCAATACAACAAGCGTGATAGACGGTAGTCACGCGATTGTTTGAAGGGATGGTTAGATATCTTACACTTTAAAATACATTTGAAGTCTTTGAGAAAAATTTGAAGTTATATCCTACATGAGGAATTAAGTCGACGGGTCATCTTAATTTTGCTGGGAAAGGTTGAGAGAAAAAGATGGAGGGAATAGCATACCGCCAGTCGTAGTTATACGAAACGCTGAATGAAATGTAGTCGTCTCACTGATAAACTGAACGATTTCCATACTATCCCAAGAAGTTTAAATGAAAAAATGAAAACAATTGAAATAATTCTGAGATTAATAAAATAAAAGATATACAGTTGAGTCTTTTCCCATCATCTAAAGTATCTTTGTATCGGGGATATCCCAAATTTCTAAATAAGGACTTATGGTAAGTGCACTAGATTTCGGAGTTGAAGGTGCTCTGATAGAATCCCGGAGCGTACCACTAAAATACAGTCGAACCCGCTTAATGGAATATCGGTTAAAAGAATACCCCGTTTAATGTAATAATTTTTCAATCTACCAAACCGTAGTAATTTGTTTTTGTGTTAAATTTCTCGGTTAATGGAATATCATGTTTTAAAACTATCCCGCTTAAAGGAATAATTCTTAGCCATGACGATATCGATCTTTTTCTATTTTCCCCACTTCTTTTCAGAATTTTTTTTCCGTAACGTACAATAATGAATGTGCAGTAATTGAATGTCTTTCCAAGCAATTTTGTCACATTGCAGAAAGTGTGCAATCACAGGAAATGGCGTTTTTGTGGATTTGAAGGGCTATTCAGTGTTGTTGTTCTCTTTTGCTACCCCCTCCCCGTATTGCTCGGCCGCTCAGCCTACGTTTCCCTATTCAGAGAATGAACAATAAGCTTCATCCCCAAATGAGAGCTACAGAGTGTGTGTGTGAAGGAAATGTGAAACATCAACAGGTCCTTGTCTTGAAGGGAACGGGGATTACCAGATGTAACGAATCTCTTCGGATAAGCGCAAAATTTAACTTGGGGGGTCTCAAGTCTTGAACATTTAATTGTACATTTTCTACGGCGATTAGTTCGACACTTCGCTTTCGTGAAATCAGTCATCTCTCTTGTGCTTTAATACAATGTCTTCGAGACGAAAAGATCTTACTTTACAAGGAAAAGGAAAAGTTATTGAGTTTGCAAAAGTAAATAAGTGTACGCAATTAGAACTCTCAAAAAAGTTTCAGCTATCCCAAGCTCAAGTTTCGAAATTGTTCAAAAATAAAGAAAAAGGTCTTGAAAGACTGGAAACGCAACAAAAATCTTAATCAAATACGAAAACGTATTGGAAAAGAATCTGAAGTTGAAGATGCTCTTCTTTAGTAGTTTGCTGAAAAACGATCTTGTAATGTTCCTGTTAGTGGATTATTATTGAATCAGAAAGCTAAAGATTTAGCACAACAGTTAAATATACTTGATTTTAAAGCTACAAATGGTTGGTTGGGCAGATGGACAGGAAGAAACCAAATTTCTTTCAAAAAAATTCACGGTGAAGCAAGTGATGCTGATGAAGCCGCTGTCAGTTCTTGGAAAATGTAGTATTACCTGCTTTATTACAAGACTACAGTCCTTCTTGTATCTATAACTGTGACGAAAAGCGCTTTATTATAGAGAAATGCCTGATGGGACTGTGTGCTTAAAAGGCGAAAAAGTTGTTGGAGTAAAAATCCCGAAAGACAGACTGACAGTTTTATGCTGTAGTATTGCTGACCGCAGTCATAAAAGGCCTCTTTTTGTAATCGGGAAATCCAAAAACCCACGATGTTTTAGAGGTGTAAAATCTCTGACAGTTAAATACAAAGCGAATTCAAAAGCTTGAACGACTGCTAATTTCTTCCCAAACTGGTTAGTGTCATTTGACAATGATATGAATAAGATAAAAAGAAAAGCTATCCTTTTTATCGATAATTGTCAAGCCCATAAAGTCGACGTAAGACTAGAAAATGTAGCACTTCATTTTTCCCTCCGAATACTACAGCTATTTTACAGCTAATGAACCAGGGCATTATATCACTTTTTAAGAGGAATTATAGAAAAGACGTCGTTAAATAGATCATAGCCTGCATAGATGATACTAGTGGATTTTATATCAATAGTTCAACTAGTAAAATTATTAGAAACCTTTCAATTCTTACAGCTGTTCATATGATGAACAAATCATGGAATAATATTTCCTCTGAAGCAATAAAAAATTGTAAAATGTAAATTTTCAACAGACGTAACAAATGAAGAATTAAATGAGGAATCAATAACAAACGCAAATTATTTACCACCAGAAGGAATGACAGAAGAAAATTTTTCCAATTTTGTAAACTTCCACAATGACTACTTGGTAGAATGTAGTGAAAATTCAGACCCTCAACTTGTTCAAAGCGAAGTCGAGGAAGATGAATTTGATGAATAATGTACCGTTAAAAAGGTTCCGTCACACGTTGAAGTTAACGCTTGTGATATTATAATACATTTCTTGGAAACGTAGCCAAATGCAGACTTTCATTTATTTTATAAACTAGAAAATCAAATAACAGATTTGCTGCATTCACAGAACAGTAAACAGTCTAAAATATCCGAGTTCTTTAGCAACAAATAAGTAAGTAACATTGTAATTATTTTCCGAAAATTAAGGGAAATACGTATATTCTACAATAAAATTAGCTCTTTTTCATCAAATTTCTAAATTTTAACGTTTTTAAAGTGTTTCTTACTTTTAATTAATAAATTGTAAATTATTATAGTTTAAATATGCCTATGGTTTCGGTAATTTTTAATGCTTTCTTGGTTTAACTGTAACTTGAAACATTATGGGTATGTCAATGTGATCCCGGATAATGGAATATACCGCTTATTGTAATTATTTTTCGTGGCAAATTGGCTATTGCGTTAAGCGAGCTCGTATGTACCTCCGTTCGTGTCGTCCCTTCATAGGGGGTAATGCTGGTCCGCCAATATGGTCATTCCATAACAAAATAGCCTGCAAAACTGTGGGGAATATCAACAGGCGAATGTAACAACAAAGTGACTCCAAATTAGAAAAAATATATATACAGGGTGTTCGGGCTAAAAGTATCCAAAATTTATGACTTATTTTTACGGAACTACCCATTATAGTTTAAAAAAAATATTTAAATAGAAAGAACAACTCACCAAGTTTTAATATCAATCATAGATTTCGATCATAGTATCATAGATTTCGACGTGTGCAACTTTTGTAGCACGACTAACGTCAAAATGGTAATCCAGTTTGTCATAGACATTATCGGGGCACACGGAGGAAATTTGCATATGACAGAGGCTAGAAACCAATCACAGAATGCCGTTCGCCAGATATTCAACGTAGAAAACCGATAAAAAGCTCTGATAGTGTTTTTGTTAGCCATTCGCAGAGCTGTTTTTTTGTGCGTGCGTAACGCGTCCATTTTTTATGATACACGTACCGTTCCAGCGCTTTTTAGGGTTTTCGCATGCGCTGAGCATTTTGCGATGGGAAAAAGTGGGCGTTGCCATTTGAAAATTACGAATTTCTATACCTATAACCGTAACCATGAGCGTCACTGTGTTGCCGTTCTCAGAATCTCGAGCTCATACATCTGAATAACTATATCTGAAATCTCATCTCGATAGGTTGATCGGAACGGCCGCTAGAGGTCCATATATCATTTTTGTAGGCCGATCGCAGAGCTGTTTTTTGTGCGTGCGTAACGCGTCCGTTTTTTGTGATACACGGACTGTTCCAACATTAAGGTTTTCGCATGCGCTGAGAATTTTGCCATGGGAAAAAGTGGGCGTTGCCATTTGAAAATTACGAATTTCTATACCTATAACCGTAACCGTGAACGTCACTGTGTTGCCGTTCTCATAATCTCGAGCTCATACATCTGAATAACTATATCTGAAATCTCATCTCGATAGGTTGAACGGAACAGCCGCTAGAGGTCCATATATCGGCAAAGTTTCTTTATGACCACCCTGTATATATATATATATATATATATATATATATACATACATCTAAAAATATATAGGAAATGAAAAAAAATTCCGAATAAATCATATAAAAAAATCAGAAACTTGTAATATGTAAAGGAAAAGTGCAAAGCCTTCCAGCCTCAAATTTTCTTCATATTCGTAACAATCGAAACTAGTTATTATCAACAACTTATTCTTAAAATTATAATTCCCTTCGAAAGATATAAAATGCACGAGATCGAATTTATTTCATTATGAAAAATTTATTTTTTGTTCTTATGGTTATATTTGCATGCAAATCTAGTTCAGCCAAAATAATAGAGAAATAATGCTATATAATGATGTTTTGTTTGATTATATATAAATACTGTAACTATTATAAGGATGTAAAAACGTATTCGCTTATATTTTAAATTCATACTGAAAATTCTTTGTTATGTTATAATATGCAGGTGTGTGTAATTTAGTTTTTACTTTTCTTTTCACTGTGCAATAGCAATAAAATATATTCTAGATAAAATAATTATTTATTTAGCATAGGCATCCTTTCTTATTTTCCCTAACGAATTTTAAAATTATCTTGAAAGATTCTTACTTCAAATTTAGAAAATAATACATCAACATGCCTTTATCTCAGCGAGGAAAATATGTTAGGTAGAAAACACAAATGTAAAAAAAAGTAACATCTTTACACAAAAGACTTAATCAGGACACACTTAAATAACCATGTGATCGCGTGACTGTATTTAAAGCTCTTGATATCGAGATCAGTATAACTAATTAGATACAAAATATAAAAAGCGAGAGAAGCATTTGCATTTCAAGATGTGCGTAAAACTATGCGGAGGAGTCTTCAAACGAAAAGAAAACTCCAGAAGAGATATAAATAGATACTCAAGCAAGGGAACTAGCACAAATTTATTCGTGCAGATCAAAACGTATGAAATATAACATTTAACGCATATCCGATACTGCAACTGAAAGAAATTTGAATAATAACATTAATATTTGAACGTGACGGTTGTTTTTTAGTTAATAGGTGATATAATTCGTGGAAAGCTTTCTGCATAATTTAGAATGGAAAGAAGTGCACATTACTAAACTTTTAGCAAACTTATCAAAAGGGAATGGTTGATTGCAAAGCAGAATAATAAAATGGGATCTTTCTCTCTCTTTATATATACACTAGCTGAAAACCCGTACTTTGCTACGTAGTACATTCAAATTAAATACAACGGTCAATGTATTCAATTAATGCCAAAAATATGTATAAATATATTTATAATAAATACAACGATCAATGTATGCAATTGATGTAAAAAAAACGAAAAATATGTTTATAAAAAATCATAACGGATAATTTTATAGACAAAATAATGCAGAAGAAAATATTCAAATTAAATCTAATAGAACATACTAAACATTATAGTACAGTTAATATAATACAGTTTGAGGAACATATCTTTTAGTGTATTTTAATATTTTTTGGATAATTTCCAATCGTCTGCCGCATTTGCAAGAAATTTTTTTTTTGTCTATTTCGTTGTTATGCACGTGACGATAAATTAATTTAAAGTACCAGAAAAAGAAATCACGTGATCAACAATTTATAAATTAAATTCTAAAAATAAATCTTTAAAAACTCACCAAAAATCAGAAAATGGAGGTAAACATTCGAAAAAGATTTCATTTTAAAGGAATTTTTATGATCTTTCTTGTGATATAAATTTTATAACCACCCTCAAATTATTATTTTAAATGCAAAAACTTAACAAAAGTTACCAAAACAGATTAAAAATTTAATTAAAAAAAATTCTAACAAGAATTTTTCAAAAATCTTTCTTAGTGCACCCCTACACTATAAGAAAAATCGCCATGCAAAATTTCAGCCCTTTAGGTCCAACGCACAGGCCCTTTAGGCCTATGCGTTGTATGTCAGTCAGTCAGTCAGTCAGTCAGTCAGTTACGGAACTGTTTTATATATATAGATAAAAAGAAGAGATAGATTGCATATATATATATATATATATATATATATATATATATATATATATATATATATATATATATATATATATATATATATATATATATATATATATATATATACATATATATATATATAATATATAATATATATATATATATATATATATATATAATATATATATATATATATATATATTATATATATATATATATATATATATATATATATATATATATATATATATATATATATATATATATATATATATGTATATATATATATATATATATATATATATATATATATATATATATATATATATATATATATATATATATACAGTGGTTTCCAAAAGTGTTCGTACACTTACGACTTTCAATAAAATAGGGGTGTGTCATAGGGACATGACAGTAGTGTCACGGCCAGGGGCAGGGGAATTGAAAATTACAGGACGAAGTAAAATAATTGCTAAATATAAGATAGAAACATGGTAAATGACGGGCAATAAAAAGAGAAAGGGAGAGAGCGAACAATACAGCGAAACGAAATATATAGATTGTGCTTGTAGCAAAAAGTATAAGATAAAAGTTCAAGACAGTGAGTTGCAACGAATAGAAGAAAAGAAGAAAGGGAAGACTAAATTTATGATGGCTATAAAACAGGCCACCCTGCTTGATGCCGAGGGATGGGAAAAAGTTAAGTTAGAGGGAGAATTTTATAAAAAATCCCGCCCTCGATGCGCATTGGTGAAAAGGAGATTGAGAGGAGAAAGCCACAGACGAATGGCGATGGCATGGCAATAATATGACCAATGGAAATTGTAAGAGGTGGAGTCAGCATTAATAAGAGAAAAAATATGAAATAAGAAAGGAAGGCACATATAACCTAGGATGAGAGTTAGTTAGAAGTTTGGAAATAGAAGTAGTGTCAATCCGATGAATATGTACGTAGAACCCCCGATGATATAAATATAAGTCGTGGCCCATGCAAAGGAACCCTAATACCTAGGAAGAGATCGTCCCAGTGTCCCGTGCCGAGGGTCTGCAAGGAGTGAAGCAGTCATATAACCGATGAGGAGAGTGCCCCAGTGTCCCGTGTAGAGTGTCTGCCATGATTGACGGAGCCTTATACCAGACGAAGAAAGTGCTCTAGTTCCGTGCGATGATAATACAACGAAGTTCGTCATTACGATTATGTTTATAAAATGTTATCATAATAAGTGAATGAATTAAATATAAGAGTCGTAGTGAATTAATTTAGTAGTAATGAAGTTGTGAGTAATGTGTAAATGAAGGATGAAATATTTACTAGGATTGTATCATATTGTTTATGTGTTAATAATCAATATATTAATTTGTCAGTGTAAACCAGAGTTGTTTCCATCATTTGGGAATCACAATTAATCAAGGTACTAACCACAATATTAAGCAATGAATTCAAAAGCATAATTATAATTTTTATAGTATATTTATTAAATAATAACCCCAATCAATTAATTAACTTTTCACCGCCACAGGGTGTATCCATTAATTAAAATGAATATTTCAGAATGGGTATTTAATAATAAGATCTATAATCTATTCTTAACAAAACTACATGAAATATTTTGAAAACATAGTAAAACTTTATTTTTAAGAAACCAGTAATCAAAAAGTAATAAAAAACTTTACCTCACAAAAGTTATCGTACACTGAAATATTTTCGGAAAAATTCATAATTAAAATTATCGTCTGGCACTATATTTCTATTTTTGAATTTTGGTGTCATTTAAGATATCGTTTGGCTTTAATTTTTGCTTGCCTACTCTGTAATATTCTATTTATTATTTAAAAATGACTCGTAGTCCTAAAGAAACAACATACAGCATTCGAAAATTGATTATTTTTCATCATAGTAGTGGTAAATCAGTTCGGAATATTGCTAAATTACTTAGTTTATCCCATTCTACTGTTCAGTATGTGATAAAATGCTTTAAAGAAGAAAATCGGATCGAAAACAAGGTAAGAAAAGGTCGTCCGGCAAAGTTAACAAAACGTGATCAGAGATTTATAATTAGAAAATTTATGAAAAATCCACGTTTGAGTGCTGTAAATGTTTCTGCAGAATTTAATGAAACATTTTCTACTTCAATTTCACCTGAAACTGTTCGACGAGTTCTCAGAGCAGCTGGATTACATGGGCGTTCTGTCCGTAGAAAATGATTCGTGAGTGAGAAAAACGAAAAGATTAGGCTTTCCTTCGCACTATCAATGATAAATAAGCCCCAAACGTATTGGAATAATGTCTTATTTGCCGATGAAAGCAAGTTTAACATTTTTGGTTCCCATGGGCATATAATTGTATGAAGAAGAAAAAATGAGGAACTTAATACCAAGAACTTAGTAGGAACAGTTAAGCATGGCGGTGGAGGTGTCCTTGGGTGGGGGGCGCATGTGAGCATCAGGACTAGGTAATTTGGTATTTATTGATGGCATAATGAATCATGCTGTTTATATAAATATTTTAAAAGACAATTTAAAATTATCAGCCCCAAATTTGAGTTTTGGAAACAACTTTTTTTTATCAAGATAACGATCCTAAGCACACGGCTCTTAACGTTCGCCTCCGGTGTCTCTATAGTTGTCCACAAGTTTCGAAAACACCACCACAATCGCCAGACTTAAACCCAATAGAACATATTTGGAGAGAACTGGAGGTTCGAGTACGAAAACACGACATTCACACGAAAAGCGAACTAAAAACAATTATGATGGAAGAACGGATGAACATTGATGCAGAAATTACAAAAGAACTAGTGCAATCTATTCTTAGACGTTAAAAAGCTGTTGTGGATGCTAAAGGATATCCTACTAAACATTCATTTAACGAAAAATTAGAATATTTACTAATATTTAGGGATTTTTTACAAATATGCGATGACTTTTGTGAGATAAAATTTTTGTTACTTTTTGATTAATGGTTTCTTAAAAATAAAGTTTTACTATGTTTTCAAAATATTTCATGTAGTTTTGTTAAGAATAGATTATAGATCTTATTATTAAATGCCGATTCTGAAATATTCATTTTAATTAATGGATAGAACCCTTTTTCGTTGAAAATCGTAAGTGTACGAACACTTTTGTGAGGCACTGTATATATATATATATATATATATATATATATATATATATATATATATATATATATATATATATATATATATATATATATATATACATACATACATATGTATATAATATATATGTATATATAATATTTATATATATTATATATATATATATATATATATATATATATATATATATATATATATATATATATGTGTGTGTGTGTGTGTCTATGGCCTTTTAGAATGCGAGTCATTGTTTAAAAATGTCATTAGTACTGAAAATCAAGATACTCTGTAATTAGAATCTCTAACGCATTGAAAGATTTTTTGTAACAATTCATTTGCAGATTGGAAATCTCCCGTCTTACTTTCTTTTCATATTACATGTGACACTGTTGAATATTTTTAAATTTTATTAAATATTCATTTATTTTGTTCATATCTTGCCACTTTTAAAACATAAAGACATTGAGGAAGACAACTTCTTTATAAGATGGAAAAACATTTTTTTTATCATTTTATCATCATTTATCTAAAAGGCTGACTGATTTTCCGAAAGCTGAATACCTTTTTATATAATAAACTAAAAATAATTTCTAAATGCATAAAAAGAACTTAAAGTTCATAAATCACCTGGAGTTTTCTTTTTCGGCTTTTCTGTCGTAGAAACCAAATTTAGTACAAATATTTTTCTTTGCAATCTTTGTACAGCGTGCCCTTCATATTCGCGGAGATGAAGGGCACTTGACTTCCCCACGTCCTTTTTTGCAATCCTTAAATAATCTGCCACGTATATTTTTATGTTATTAGAGTATTTAATATAAGTATTTAATATAAGTAAGAGTATTATATATATAAGTATAAAACAGATTACATTGCAATAGCATGTTCCATTAACTTATAATTTTAACATTTTTTACAATATCGTTCACTATTATCTATAACTATCTTTCATAAACTTCATCTTTCTATCTTTAACTTCTTATCTATCTTCATATAACTGTCTCCCATAACTATACAGTTATATGAAGATAGTTTATGCTACAGTACTAGTCTACAATTCCATAACTAGACAGTTATATGAAGATAGTTAGTGCTATAATTAAGTATTTCAGATGGCAGACTCCCGAACAATGAAATCTGTAAAAGTTGACTCATGAAAGTCGACATTATTGAAAATTTCATTAAGTACATTAATACCTAGTAATATTATTTATTTATACATGTACATAAACCACTATTGCTAGTCATATGTATTGTTATTAACTCATTTTAATGAAGAACTCAAGCAACAAAACTGCTTGTAAAATTAACTAGTCCTTGACTTTCATAATTTTTAAATAGCTGAAAATTTCAAGGATATTGAATATTAAAAACCACTATTGCTGGTCTTATATACTGTTATTAACTAATTTTAACGAAGCACTCAAGAAACAAACTTGCTTGTAAAATTAACCAGTCCTTGACTTTAAAATTTTTTTTAAATAGCTGAAAATTTCAAGGAAATTGAATATTAAAAAACTCGAATCACTTCTCATTTAACTTATGGTACATTTTATTTAAATTATAACAGTAGCTGGCTATGATAAAAACAGTTATTGGAGTGTTTTTTTAGCAAATTGTTTAAAGATTTCTAAGCCTCTGAAACAACTAAAATATAAAAATTGGAACAATTCAAAGTATAAGTCTGATTCAGATTTTTAGAAAATAACATATATATATATATATATATATATATATATATCTAAATTTTTCATTTTTCTTTCTCTTTTGCATAAAATTCTAAGAAACTTCTATTAAAAATAATCTTTACACTGCCCAGCAGCTTCCTTTAATAAATTAGAAAAATTTTAAGGAAGTTAAAGAAATGAATATTAATGAAGGTAACAAGCCAAAAATTTGAGTAAAAGTTTCCTTAATTGATGAAAAAACGATATTTTATAGTCTTTATGAAATTAAAAGTTTATTTCTTAAGTACTAGCTTTTTAATTGAAACTTAGCCGAACGAATGTAAAAGGATTATTTCTCAACTAAACAAAGTCTGAAGGGAAGGTAATATCAACTAAGATAGACAAATTAGAAACAATAAAAAATAAATAAGTGTTTAAATTTTTTCTGGGGCATACCAATTGTTTATTCCTGCCCGTGTGGTAATGATTAGCAGACAGAATACGAAAGAGAGAATCTGAATTTATAATACTATACGAAATGAGAAGTTTGACTTTCTTGATTTTCACCTTACAGTGTAGCTGGAAAAAGCCTTTTCCAGCTCGAAATAAAATAAATATATACCATAAGGTTAACTAGGTACTTTATTCCGTTCGTTAAAAATACTTAGAGATTTAAATATCAATAAAAATCGAAGACTTTATACTTTTCTACAAAGACTATTTTGATTACGTTTGAAGGCTGATAACTTCATTAAATAATAAATCTGGGAGATACTAGGTATATATTTTAAATTTCTTCACTTATCTGCTAAATTTTACCTGCACCAAATATCCATTAAACCTTGAACTGTACTCTCGAAACGCAAAGAAAAAGAATCGACATATTCTAATTTGAAGGTTGACTTCAGCACGATACGAACTAATTAGATGAGAGAAAGGTGAGACAGGGTATGTGACTTTTTTCCATTCAGTGACTAAAGCAGCAGAGATCAAGACTGATTTAGAAGGCAGACTATAATAATAACCCTTCTACAAAACAAGTCAAGCCAGAGAGGAAACAGAATCCGTGAATAAGAAGATTTAGTGTCAAGTTCGAGAATTAGTTATGGGAAGTTAGAGCGTACCGTGAGAGATTTCAATTTAGACGTGCGAGCGTTAGGTGTCAAGAGTATATTCCGAACGTCAGGTACATTGCCATATTTTGTACCTGTTTTTAGGTGTTTTCTTGAGTTGCAATTAGATTTTAGTTGCACACAAAACCGTTGATAATTTTTGAAAAGAAAAAAAAATCTTTGTGTTTATGATGACAGAGCATCAGTTGAAAGTGGCTCCCCTGAGAAATAACGATCAAAGTTTAAAAACATCTGCAAAAAGATTTTAATTTTAAACATATTTAAAAATACTGAAAAGCATGAACATATTGAAAATATAATTAAGGGAGTGGTAGACTTCCAAATTACCAAAAATCGAACAAAAATTGAAATATTTTTGGGGTGAATAAATATTTTAAAAGTATGTAAATATTGGAATAAAATACATTTAAATTATGTAATGAAAAGAAAAATGAAAACGTTGTGACTTTAGAAAAGTAAATATTAAAGATAGGTGAAAAAAAATTTTTTAAATGGCTCTTTATCAAAATAAGTATTTTCCAGGTTTCCAAGTCTTTGAAATGCTCCTTTCGTCATAATTTTTGACGAAATTTTATGAAAATTTTGAAAAAGACTCCTCTTATACATTAAAATAAAGTTTTGTATCTATTTCAGGTTTCGACATCATTAAGATTATCAAAGTTTAACTTAAGTGTAGAAAAGTGCAAAAATTTCACGAAAATTCAGAGTACAAGCATAAAAATATATCCTAAAAGCTAACTATTCAAAGTATAAAATAATACATAACTCTGTGCAAAATGTATTTATAAGGAATAAAATTAAGGAGGGGGGGGAGTTAAAAATTGGATCGCAAGGAGCATTTTAAAAATATAATAAAAATTTTAATTTTTAAAGTATAAAAAAGTTTTATAAATATTTATAAATTTTATAAGGTGTTTGATATAGTTATACTTTAATGAATATGTATGCAAAATTCCGTATCTCTGAGGTAAACATTTCAAAAGTTTCTTTGAAATGTCCACCATCCCCTTAGTTGATAATGCAATCCCATGTACTTCAATTGAACAATAATATATCCCATGCGATTCAGTAATTTTTTTCTGCTGGAATTATGAAGTAACAGAACAATTAAGCTATACATAATTCACAACAAAATACTTCTTCTTTACTAAGCTCACCTGTGAGAAAACGATGAAATATTTCAAAAATAAAATCACAAATGAAATGCATAAGTGATCCTTTAGAAAGATCACTTATGATAACAAATATAAAATGCAGTTACAAAGATTCTTTCAATAGTTTGTATGGTAAACACCTCGTGAACAAAGAATCAATTCCGATATGTTTTAGACACTATTGATGTAGATAAAGAGTCACATGGATTAGCTGAGACGCTTCACGGAATTTGATGGTTGGAAAACAAATGATAGAATTTTAAACCTGACCTAACAAAACTGTCTCTCACTTCCACTATTTCGTGACTTACATATTCGTTCTGCGTAACTGCTTTCGAACACTAAGAACATTAAATCTTCCATAACAAGAATGATTTGTAGGAAAACCTGAATATATATATATATATATATATATATATATATATACATACATACATATACACTGTCCTATTAGTAGTAGCCGGTTACTACTACATCATATGCTAATGTCGTTGATATGTTTGATCCGTTTCCAAACTGCTAATTATATTAACAATTACCGTAAGTCCTGAACTGAAGACGAATGGAAATTTTACCTTGGCAGTTATAGTCTAGACTGTGCAATATGTGAGGGGAATAGATTTTTTCTGAAACTGCATCGTCCGAAATGGAAGTTTTTGGAAGGCAGTGGTATATTATACCGCTATAATTTTGGGTTTAGTGGGAGTCCTGCAGAAATTTAACGACTAAATGAGGGATGTTTCGCAGTGTAAGCAAGTACAACAATCATAACTCTGATGCTGTAGCAGATTGCAAATATCACATCGCCATTTTGGCTGAAATGCTGCACAATTTGTCTACAAATTTATCGCTCATGTACTGTGGGACACCAGTCCGTTTTGTTTGCAAACTCTTGTCATAGAAATGAGCTTAGCATAAATTTGTGCATTTCTACATCATGGGTGCATCTTACTGTAGAGTCACATCATGCAACTGTTACATTTACACAGTGGATGTTGAAATTTTTGCAATATTAGCATTTTGCATGAGAGGGCTGGTGTGTGTGTATATGGGGGGTGGTAGAGGTATTGGCAAATTGTCTTCTGTGGGCATTGCGTGGCCATTCAGGAAGGCCCGGAATTGCTACCTCGGAAATTCTACGTTCTATCTTACATTTATGATGAGTTCTAGTAACCTATTATGAGCTATATTTCTGAATAAAACTGACCTACTACGTTTGAAGGTTTGACTGTTGCGGATATGATTATTGGCATGTTAGCCACCAGATTGTTTTGCCTCTGACGTTTCTACATCATGGGTGCATCTTACTATAGATGTCACATCATGCAACTGTTACATTTACACAGTGAATGTTGATATTTTTGCAATATTAGAATTTTGCATGAGAGGGCTGGTGTGTGTGTATAGGCGGGGGGAGGGGGTAGAGGTATTAGCAAATTGTCTTCTGTGGGCATTGCGTGGCCATTCAGGAAGGCCCGGAATTGCTACCTCGGAAATTCTAGGTTCTATCTTACATTTATGATGAGTTCTAGTAACCTATTATGAGCTATATTTCTGAATAAAACTGACCTACTACATTTGAAGGTTTGACTGTTGCGGATATGATTATTGGCATGTTAGTCACCAGGTTGTTTTGCCTCTGACGGTATATCATAAAAACATTTCAGACAATCAAACTTAATGATCTGCTACTTTATGAAGGATAATACCGATTAATCGTAGTACCGATTAAAGTAGTTGCTACCTTTAATTTCTATCGTGGATTTAGAAATTTGTGCTTTACGGATTTAGAGAAGAATCTTATTAGAAATCAATTTTATAAGTTTAACATAATTTTGCCGTTACAATTTAGTAATTTAAGATGTATAGGGGCTTTAATTGAATGCCTTTAAATATATGAAGGGTTGTTTGAAAAATATTCTTTTTTCTGCGCTGGATCTTCCTCTTTGTGGGTTTTCTTATAAATGAAAATAAATTAGGTCTTCTGTTAAAAAAATTATTGCTCGCCTGTTCGAATTTCGTGGTTTTAACAGACGTGAGGTTTTGTGGTTATATAATAATCAACCTCATTGCAAGGCTAGATACTGCTGAAACCATTTGCAGTGATTATATGTCTATTTTGTCAAATAAAAAAGTGTGTTACTTTTTACCTAGAGCAACCTTAGTAATTCACAACAAAGGGTTTTGTGGTAAGGGTTCAAAGTTGTAAAGAAAACAAAAAATTAACAAGAACTCCAACTGAGTAGAGGAAAAATTATATTTAAATCGAAAAAAGAATTAAAAAATAATTACCTTGGTCAAGGAAGAACTGCTAGTAATCTAGACGGAAAAACTACAATTGTTATTAGTCAAAATATCTCATCGTATCTAAGCTAGATAACTATTCTCTTTCCACAGTTTATATATGTTATAGCCAAAAAAAACCCATCGAGTTACATAAGCAATTTCATTCTAGTCCCATTTTTCTTTTCATGACAACAGCCAATTCCAAATATTTATTCAAAGGTTAAAATGATCTTATTAAATTTTAATATTAAAGAAATGTAAAATAATATAAATATTAAGTTAAAAGCTAGAAATTAGAGGGAAGTAATAAGTCATTAAAAAGCAATGAATTTGTTTGCTTAATGGGAAAGTGTGAAAAATATTACATTAAAACCCACTTGCATCAGTAATGACAAATACGCTCTAACGCTGTAAATTAATGGAATTTGGTAACATTTTTGCTCTCAATTACCTTAGTTATTTGCCAGGGTATCGTAAGAAAAATAGAAGTCATTACCAAAAAAATAATTTATTATCATAACGTATTTTAATCAACTTATTCTGAAATTTGTTTAATCGATAGATTAGCAAGGAAAAGTCCTTTTGGACCTAACTATCTGTTATGACTCCGGGAATCTGTTGAATGGTACCTACAATCAATATTCCCATACAATTAGCTTGAAGAGGAGTTGTCAATTTGAATTTTTAACATTTGAAATTTAATATACGATAGTGGGATTCAAACCCAGGGATCTAGACCTCGAGGAAGCTATTCTATCTACAGAACTATCTTGGCAATGTCATAAACTCTTACTTGACAACCCTTACTCACATTTTCTCTTTCTTTTTTAGGAAAATCTCGATTGTTGGCTTGAGATATATTCCCCTTTATTTTTTTTCTCACCCCGAGTAGTTGTAAGGTGTTTGAAATGGCATTTTATTACTGTCCCTTGGAATATAGATCAGAGCCCGTGTTTCCAAAGCTCAAACCGGATATCTAATAACTGAAGTATTCCAGTCCTCATATTTGATTACCATTCCTCAGACCATTTTCAGGCTAATAATTCGTGTTGGCCTGAAATATTTTTCACATTAAGGCATTAATTTTTATACCCCTTTGATTATTTAATCACGTTTACTAAAAATATTTATTCTTTATTCTAATGGTAAGGAGTCATCTCCGGAAACTACGAGTTGAAACAAAAGGTCTCATTCTCAAAATCTAAAGGCCAGTATTAAACAAAATAAATTATCTTGGGGCTTACAGGAATTTGTTTTACTTTTCTAATAACATTTCCCATATTTCCTTCCTAAAAATTATACCTAAAAGAAAGTGTAAGCAATATATTCTGTCACTCCCACATTAGTTTAATTGCTTAGGAGTGCCATTTAATACTAAAGTTACACGGAGGCCCCACGTCAAAAAACTACTGATCGAGTCCGTTAGTATCTTAATTTTTGAAATATGTAGCATTTAGCAAATGGAGTTGGGCACGCACAACTCATAATACAACTTATCAGATATTTGTTATTATCAATGAATACTGCTTCCCAAAGTAACTTCAAAAGATTTGAAGTTACACAGAATCAGACACTTCGCCTAGTTACTGTTGCATTTAAAACTATGCCCATACGTGCTGTGCTTTTTCTCACCGATAATAGATCAATAATATAAATCATATAAGAATGAATTTTGCTTTCATATGAAAAGCTACTTGAAATTCCTTTTAGGAATAATTTTGCTAGACCTCTTCGACTTCCATTGAATTTAAACTTGTGCGCAACTGCTTCTGTTCAGCATCACTTAAAAGTCCTTCAACCTGTCGTAAAGTAGTCTAATCAGGGTGTTCTGCGAACACTTGCGTTAGAAATGATTTATCTAAAATGTATGGAGATTGAGTTGCTCCATATATATACCGACAGATCGAGAATGGAGGATTCGGGGCACACTAGTCCTGGAGTTTTCAGTAAAGTTTTTGCCTTTTATAATCCAGTGGGAACATTCGCTTTTGTATTTGACTGAGAGGTTGAGGCGATATGTACAGCTTTTTGCGTCACCTGAAATGTCGTCCAACTGAACTCCGAATAAGTGTTATCCTATCTGACTCTTGAGCTTTATTGAAGCCATCGGATTAATGAAGTACACAAGACAAATGAGGTAGCCAATCCCTATTCTACAGAATTTCTTCGAAAAATATTGCAGTTTTTTATCAGTGGTTTCCATCGCTTGTGGTATCAGTGGCAGTGACCTTGCGAATAGTTTAGCAAAGAAAGGCAGGACAGTAGAACAAATACCATGCGAACCCATTTCTTACAATTGCATAAAATTTATTATACTTTAAGAATAAATTAAAAAATTCACAGTATCATGATGTATGAAATAGAAACTCTTCCAAATCCAGGTTTCTTAAGAGTAAATATTGTTTATATCTACCAAGAATTAAAATTATGGCGATATTTCATCCTACCACCGATCTCTAATGTCGGACAAAACATCTGTGTCCTATCTAGGTTGTTCAAAATTCAAACTGTTCCCTGTGCGACAAAGTTTGAGAAATATACATTTCACACCTGCTGACGTATTAATGTACCTCTTAACGGCAGCTATAGCACATATTGGAATCGAGAGAAATTTTGGGCGTAATTTTATCTATCTCTTTGGATGTATAGTACCTCTCTGTTGTAATTTTATCTGTTCTTGTTTTTTTTATATCTCCTGTATATTATTGTCTAAATTTTAATTTTCTTAACTTATTGTTTACGTTTTGATAATTTTATTGTCTGAATTTTAATGTTATTATTTTGTTGTCTGTATTTTGTTGTATGTCATAGAATTTCATTCTACCTGGCATTAGAAATTAAAAAAAAACCCTGCAGAATGTTCACCTGAAATAACTTTTTCCGTTTTTCTCACCATGACTGTTTATGGCAAGCTTTTTTACAGTCGTTTCTTTCTTGCAAACTACCCATCTTAAAATCGAAAATGTTATCTGACAAAATTAGCTAGTCTAGCGATGTGAGGAATTCTAAAATTTCAAGCAGTAACACTTGCTGTAACAAGTATTAATCTATAATTATATATAAAACAGTTCCGTAACTGGCTGACTGACTGAATGAATGAATGAATGACATACAACGCACAGACCAAACCGCTGGACCTAAAGGGCTGAAATTTTGCATGGCGATTCTTCTTATGGTGTGGGGGTGCACTAAGAAAGATTTTTGAAAAATTCTTCTTAGGTTTTTTAAATTAAATTTTTAAGCTGTTTTAGTAACTTTTTTTAAGTTTGCATTTAAAATAATAATTTAAGGGTTATACATTTATATCACGAGAAAGATCATAAAAATTCCTTTAAAATTAAATCTTTTTCGAATCTTTACCTCCATTTTCTGATTTTTGGTGAATTTTTAAAGATTAATTCTTAGAATTTAATTTATTAAAGGTTGATCACGTGATTTATTTTTCTGGTACTTTAAATAAATTTATCGTCACGTGCATAACAACTAAATACACAAAAAAATATTGTTTTTTTCTTGCTAATGCGGCAGACGATTGGACATTATTAAAAAAAATATTAAAATACAATAAAAGATATTGTGTTCCTCAAACAGTACTATATTAACTGTACTATATTCTTTAGTATGTTCTATTACACTTAATTTGAATATTTTCTTCTACATTATTTTGTTTATAAAAATATCCCTTACGATTTTTTTATAAATATATTTTTTTGTTTCCTTTACATCAATTGTATACATTGATCGTCGTATTTATTAATATATATATATATATATATATATATATATATATATATATATATATATATATATATATATATATATTTTTTTTTTTTTTTGGCATTAATTGCATACATTGACCGTTGTATTTAATTTGAATGTACTCCGTAGCGAAGTGCGGGTTTTCAGCTAGTATTCGTATATACCGATGCATATTAATTCCTTTCTAAGTACTAATAGTCGAAAACAGTAATACCCTCAAGAATAAATAATGTATCAGAAATATTGCAAGGATCTTGAAATTTCTCTAGATTTTGAAGATACTTATAACATTTTCCAGTCAAGGACTGTACTGAAACTGTGAACCTTCCGATCTGTAGATAGGTGCTCTTACCACTTCAGCTTCCTTGGTGGCGGCAGTATGTATCAAATTGAATGCCTTCATGTCATACATTTGAAAAAACTTATTATAGTACTTTTCAAGGTATGATAATTTTTATTCAGACATAATTTATGAAACTTATGGGTACAAAAGCCATAACAAGGCGTATTCGAGCGGGGTGAAGAAGAAAAAGTTTTTGATAAGACTTTGATTCAATCAGTTGCATTTAAGGGACCGAAAATAAATTAATCAGAGAAATTATTCCCACGTTTGGGAACTGCTCATTAGGTGCAGTAAAATCTTATGCCATCGGGCCTATAAAATCCATATTTTCCAATTCACTGGTAGTTGACATACTTAAACTATATTATGCATTTCAAGAATATTTTTCTTCTGTTTTGACTAAGAAGTCATTTTCATTCCGGTGTTTTTCTTTGATACCTAAAATAAGACTTATTTATTGTATGAATGTATAAAAAGAGATTTTTAGTAATTGCGTAGAAATCCTAATAATGTTTAGTTGTTAAGATTTAGATCACTGTCATAATTTAAAATAAAATATCCCTGAAAGAGAAAAATAAAACAACATGACTTACAATATTCTTTTTTATATAAATTGGTGTTAATAATTATACACTATTTCAAAGCACTTCATATATACCATATTTTTAGGAATCCTTTCGATAGTCAACTGTAACTAAATTCTTTTCTACCATCTGTACTTGCTGCAGATTTTTTCCCTTATATTATGCATCACTCTTGTCAGACAGAGAAAACTATTTTATAATTATCCTAATCATAACTGTTAAATCATTATTACTTGCTCTAATGATTTAATTGTCAGTTTCAATGTTTGGATGAAAAAAAAATCGTGTAGGATTTCTTAATCTCAAAAGTTGTGTTAGTGTTAAAAAAATGTGAATGAGAATGTTCATTAGTGTCATTATATTTACAAAATAATTAATTACTCAGCATTTATGTTTTGCCAATTTTAATGTACTTTTAGGCACTTATTGTTAGCTATGGAAAAATACCTTTAGTTTATTGATTAGAAATGAATAATTGTAAGAAAAAGTAACAATATGGAGGACACATATTCATTCAATTTTCAAGTGATCATTCATTTTGTTACTATGAAATATTTATTATTAAAAATTGTTTGCATTGCTAAGAACATAAGCAACTTGGAAAGGGAATAATAGCGTAGTGTAGCATTGAAAGACTAAAGAATTAATTATAAATGAAACATTTTAAACATTTTATTACCCCCTCTTAAAGCTCCTTTGGCTTGTAATCACTTTATGCCATGATAGAATTGTAAGCAATTACAGCAGTTTAACAATAACAAAGAATTCATTTTTTTTAAAGGAGAGGGGCATGCAAAAACCCTGAAAGCAGTTCAGTAAAAGCAGATGTTAGTACCATTTCAAGACGATTTGGAGATGAAAAGCTTAGAAACTAGAAATGTAGCTAAATTCTAAGCATTTCAGAGTCTCTCCACGTTAGTCGCTTTTTAGTCTGTTAATTAAATATTACATATTAGTTAAACTGAACTGTCTGGACGGAGGTTGCATGCCCCCTCCGTCCAGACAATTCAGTTTAACTAATACGCAATATTTAATTAACAGACTATAACATGACTAACTTGGGGAGACTCTGAAATGCTCTGAATTAAGCTACATTTCTAGTTTCAAAGCTTTTAACCTCCAAATCTACTTGCAATGGTACTAACATCTGCTTTAACTGAACTGCTTTCAGGCTTTTCGTCTGAGAAATGGAAAGTACGTAACATAGCCGTACGCTAGTGAGGGCTTTGAAAGTACTTCCCTTCACTTCATTGCGCTTTATTTCATAACTGTACATTGCCTGACTATTAGTGTATTAACACTTTAAGAACGAAAAGGCTAAACATTAATCCTCATTCTTAGTCATTTCTGAAAGAATTTGAAAAAAATAAAAAATAAAGAATAACAAAGAATAACATAATAAATAACATAATAAAGAATTTTTCCCTTACCAACTGTTATATTTTTACACATGTACCACCAAACGTTGGCTCCAGCTTCTGCATATTTTTTACATACGTTCTACCACCACCTATATGCTTTTTTCACCCTCTTACATAGCTTTAGTTCAGATGATTATATTCTCCTTACCTGAGGAATCTCGCATTTTCTCCATCCATGACTTTTTATTCTAATATGATTTTCTTGCAATGCATTCCTATTTTCTACGCTGTGCTTTAACTTAGAAAAGATGAAGCGAATTCGACTAAGAAATGGAAGTTAATTAAATTGGCTGAAAGAATGATGGAATTTCGAAGATTTTTTTTATAAGATTACCAATTTTTTGTAATAAAATTAAAAATAAAATTAAAAATTCTAATAAAATTTGAAAAAAGTTTAATGTAACAATCAATTCTACATCCATTTGCTTTGAAGAATCTAGTTTTCATCAATACATGAGAAAATATTCCAAAGTTAAGGGATAGTGTATGTGTACCTTTAGCATTTTTAGAGGAAATTCATTCTGGATAAATATATTTATAAATTCTGTTACGAAAGCACTGCAAGTATGCGAAATGCTGTATTCTTTTCAATGTTTCCAATTAAAATAAAGTTTAATGTAACAATCAATTCTACATCCATTTGCTTTGAATAATCTAGTTTTCATCAATACATGAGAAAATATTCCAAAGTTAAGGGATAGTGTATGTATACCTTTAGCACTTTTAGAGGAAATTCATTCTGGATAAATATATTTATAAATTCTGTTACAAAAGCCCTTCAAGTATGCGAAATGCTGTATTCTTTTCAATGTTTCCAATTAAAATAAAGTTTAATGTAACAATCAATTCTACATCCATTTGCTTTGAAGAATCTAGCTTTCATCAATACATGAGAAAATATTCCAAAGTTAAGGGATAGTGTATGTGTACCTTTAGCACTTTTAGAGGAAATTCATTCTGGATAAATATATTTATAAATTCTGTTACGAAAGCACTGCAAGTATGCGAAATGCTGTATTCTTTTCAATGTTTCCAATTAAAATAAAGTTTAATGTAACAATCAATTCTACATCCATTTGCTTTGAAGAATCTAGTTTTCATCAATACATGAGAAAATATTCCAAAGTTAAGGGATAGTGTATGTGTACCTTTAGCACTTTTAGAGGAAATTCATTCTGGATAAATATATTTATAAATTCTGTTACGAAAGCACTGCAAATATGCGAAATGCTGTATTCTTTTCAATGTTTCCAATTAAAATAAAATTTCTAGTGAAAGCCGCAAAAGTTTGGCAGAGAAACTGCAAGTAAAAAATGACCTTTAGACGGGAAAGCCAACCCGGATATCGAACTATACCACTCTTACTATCGCAAGTCCTTTTCCACCGCGCGACTTTCGAGTTCCGCAGAGAAGCCCGCTACACTTTTCCTAGATTTGTGCTTGATCCCTAAACCCACTTTTCTCTCTCTTTCGGCGCGCCTCAAAATCGGGTCGCTTTTATGAGGATGTGGTTCACAGGATAAAATCGAGGCTAACCCGCTGGACATCACACCACGTGACTCCTCCGGGGAGAAAGAGAAAAGATCGGGATAAAACAAAACCGTTAGGCGAGGGATAGCCCAGCACTACTGCACGGACGAACGCCGATTGGAGAAGACAGATTTGTTCGCGCTCCTCATCCAACGTTATTCCACGTTTTCCGAAGTTACGCACTGGATCGTTTGAAACAGAGCTCTTGGTGTGGATGTGACCGGGACTTGAGAGTTAGGGAAGAAGACTTAGTTTTTAAGGACTTAGTGAATAGTGTGATAATACAGTGCCATGATTACTTGTTGGAGGTAAGAATTATAAATATCTTATAAAATAGGAATTGAATAAGTAAATAATACAAAATTTAAAAAAATATATAATTTTTTTTACTCAGTTCCTTAATTTTTTCTGCTTTTATGAAATTAAATCATTACTGATCATTTACTTTAACTTAATCGTGAAATATTAAAAAAAAATCTTCTTTATTACGATTATATATTTTTATATATTGTATAGGTGTGTTTAACACAATGGTTTATTTTTTAAAATTTACATCATTTGAAGCCATTTAATAAAAATGTGGAATAACTTCTCAGAAACATTGAAAAATCATATGTAGCTTATTTATGTATGGATACGAGTGAAATTATAAGAAAAAGTATAATGTTTCCAAAAACTAAAAAATAACAATTTTAAGTTTGATATAAAATGATTTTTGTTGTTTGAAAATTTACTGTTACGTATGGATATGAGTTAAATTATAAGCAAAAATAAAATGTTTCCATAAATTTAAAAATAATAATTTTAAGTTTGATATAAAATTTATTTTGCAAATATTTACTGTTACGTATGGTATTGTTAGATTGGAAAAAGTAATATATTTCACAGGAAGTAAATTATTTTCTTATAATAGTGTATATGATAAAGGAATGCAATATATCAGTATACGCAACCAAGATTTTTAGGAAAAACCTGGTAATGTTAAATTACTTTGATTGAATAAAACACTGTATAACTGGTTCCAGATTTTGTGTATTAAATTCATATATCAATGTATATATATTGCTGATCACCAAGGAAAGGTCCATTGAAAGAATAAAAGTATTTCTGAAAAAAAATTAATTCAGGTTTTTCTACTGAAAGAGTAAATATATAACTGTTACTACGTATTTAAATTATAATTTCTGTCTAAAAATTTCACGATTCCTTTTTTTCCTCCAGGATTATTACATATTGCGAAATTGCAATGCTTAAATTAAAAAAATACTAAACATTTTATCTTGTTGTATAAAAATTAAGAAAATATATTCTAAAGGAAATATTTGGGCAGTAAAAGATTCATTAGTTATCTTCGTAGATTAAAGAATAATTCGCTTCGCAGCCAAGTTGAAGATTCTGTAATTATATGAAGGACAATACTTGCCGTCTATATTATAGAACTATTTAGAATACATTAAGTGTTAATCTAAGGCTTTCTCTGTACAACAAATTGTGACGTGCATATTTTGAGACAAGTTATTTTCTATAATGTTTATTAAAAACTCTTTCATTTATGAAACATCATTTCACATCATATAAATGAAATCTAAAAATTTTGCTTGAAAGAGAGAAATTATCTCACAGACTTTCTGTCAACAAATACCTTTTGTTTGGTTTCTCAAAGGGAAAAGTTGTGAAAATAACTTTAAAATATTAGATAAAATTACATTTTTATATCGTTTATATGAATATTTGGTTGGACTGTTTATTTTCTAGAAAAAAATCCTAAGCTTTTGTGTTACCTCACAAAAGAAACATATTTGTAAAACTGTGATATATTTATAATTTCGTATAATACTTTTAAACAAATTTAATCGTTTCCTTTTTTTCAAGTCACAAAACACCAGACCTTTATTATATGTGCTAAATAAATGTATTTGTTGAATGACAGTAAATCAAATTTACGAGCAGAATATATAAATTGTGAAAATTTTAGTGCATATAGATAAAATTTGTAAACATTGGAGAAGTTTCATTTGCCTTTAGGAATTTACTTTCAACCAAATTCTTTCAAAATATCAGTGAACGGGCTGTATGGAAAAATTTCTGTGTTCTATTTATTTCCTTAAACCTACTGATTTATTGAATACAGCTCAGTAATTTGTGAACAAAATTATTTTATTGGGAGACTTTTCAGTATAACTGATTACTTATTTTAAATATTTCTCTGATTTTAGTTCCCGGATTTAATCATAAAATATCCCATGAAATCACTTCCGCGTTTAATATTTTAATCCTGAGAGCATCAGATGCTGAAATATGTTTTGCAGTGAAAACAGATTCTCAGAAGGAGTAAATACTACTAGCTGCACAAATATTTCGTATAGTTATAATAAATACAATATTATCTCTGTTACTTAGAAATTTAAAAAAAAAATACAATCCTATCATATCGCTGTAATCAATAGATATCATTATTGGAGTTAATTTTATTTTTCCAATTAAGGTTTTGATATCTGTAAAAAGAAAAAGAAAATCATACAAATGATCAAGGTACTATAATGTGTCCCAAAATTTTGTGACGGTCACGATAAAAGAAAAAAAAACTTTACAATTTTAAAATGCGGTAGATACGGTTTCTATGACAAGCTAAAATTTATAACGCATGTTATATTTCAGAGGCAAATTATTTGTTAACTTGCTACAGAAAAATAACTACTTTTTTTTCTCAAATGTTCATTAAAACTCCATAAAGAAAAGAAAAACGAGTGGAATGTATTAATCATAAAGACAGAAAAATCGTAATTTTCTCCTCTCCATAAGAATATAGGTAGTAGCAAATATCTTCTGTTACATATTTATACTAATTACTGCAAATAATATATTATTATATTGGATATATATATATATATATTATTATATTGGGAAAATTTAGAGATCAACTACAATCCAGTCAGAATAGTTTACTGCCCAATTTTTCAAAGCATTAAGTACATCTTAAATATTAGTCTAATCTCTTTTCTTAAACTAATTATATTTTAACTGAAAACTTTGGTTCAAAAATATATTTAACCTCTAATATAACATCCAAATTTGGTTAAAACTTGTTTTATTTTATACAAAGTTAATACCATTTACTGAAAATGAGATTAACTGCATGAAAAAATTCACTTTTCAGTTTGATTACATCACCTTTTTACGAATGAGCTCCCATTGTTTTAACACTTTTTGGCTTCTTCATTCTTGCTGTTATCTAAAAGTCATGATACTGATATTCCTCTCATATGTTGTTGAATTATCAACAGAAAAATTTGAAAGTTTTAAAAATAATTAAGTTTAAATAAATGTGGTGGAAAAACAACCCCAAATTCTTTATTAAAATTATTAAAAAAACAGCCCCAAAAGATTCTCAACATACTTCATTTTTTACCTTCGTTTACAAAAAATATACTTTAAGTAAAAAATGGAAAAAAGTTTCTCAAAAGTTTTATACACTATTTTATTTATTTCCTTTCAATAATTTTATGATACAGTTTTGTCTTACGTAAAAAATGAACAGTCAAATCAACAAACAGAACGTCATTAATCTTAATAATATAAACCGCACCTTAGTATCTACGCATTTTAAACCGCCGTTTACTAAACATGTCACGTACTTCGCTAATCATCTCTCTTTCAACGGAGGTGATATTCGTAACAAAGAAAAAACACGAAATTAACGACTGCATGAGTGAAACCAGAGATATCCATATTTCACAGGAAAACGATCAATTAACGATATTGGTGCATCGTGCCTTAAGGAAACAAGCCGTCTCGTTCCTTATGATCAGTTTCAAAATTTCAAAAGCATGTTTGAATGCAAAGCACGGTGCGGTATATAAGGTAGCAAGTCGCTTTATTTCTTTTAAAAGCAGGGATATTTGCTTCCTGTATTAAAAATGCGGAAATTAAACAAACTACAGATTCATATTATTTTTCAGACTTTGAGTGATTAGTGCTTGAAATAGTTCTCAGAATTACTTTTCTTTATTTTATTAATTTTTTATTCCTTATTTTTTTAATGCGCGTTTCGCTCAGAGATTATTCTAAGTATACAACATATTCTAATATCCTGATAGTATTGTAAGAAAAGTGTTATAAATATTACGCAAAATACAGTATTTAAGTATATTAGACATTAGTTGAAATATTGTACGCAATTTGATTATTTAACTCTTAAGAATATTGATTCTTTTTAACGATGTATATTTCATATTCCTTTAGAGTTAATAAAAAATATTCTACGAAACCTTTTACTTATATACCACGTTTTAGCATAAAATTTGTTTGTGCATATTCCCTTGTAAAATGTATATTTCTGCAATATCCAACACATCGATTACAAACACATCGATAAGGATATTTTCAAATATGAACAAAAATTTAAGTAGTTTATTTTATAGCACATTTTATGGTAAATGCATTTTATATCAAATAAATTTAATTTCAAATTGACAGACACAATGATGGGATAAGGTTACGGCATATAGAGCCCGGCCCCACAAACTCATAAATGTATATTCATATACAAATATCATGATGTAAGATAAACTGAATAAACCTTTATTTCTAGCAAAATTAAAGAACAACAATTAATTTTCAAGAAGATAAATTGTCTGTTAGCCGGTGATTAATTTTTCTAGATTTTCATTTTTGTTTCATCAGGAAATTCTTGTATTCTGCTGATAATAATGGCTCAATGAAATAAATATATTTTTCTAAGTGATTTTCTACTCATAATTTACCTTAATGGAAGCGAAGCTGAAAAGAAAGGAATAAAACAGTACATCACATGTGACGATATAAAGCAGATCAGAATAATAAACTGATATTTGTTCTTTAACTGATATCTGTTCTTTAAAATATATATTTAAAATATTTTTGAATGAAAGATCTAAATACTAATTTTTAAGAATTTCTTTCAAAAAAACTTTATTTAAATTTACATATCATATTTACATCATAAAAACAGTAATGAGTTGCATTAATCAGTTAAGCATTTACATTCTGAGTTTTAATTGTAAGTATGAACTGATTCTGCCGACAGATTTTAAATATATTTAAATTTTCTATCATGGTTTCAAAACTTTAACTCGTATGTATATATGTAGAGTGTGTGCATTTATAAACTGTAAAAATAAATAAATAAATAAATAAATATATATATATATATATCTATATCTCTCTCTATATATATCTCTATATATATATATGGATACATCGAACACACACTTATATTTATCTCAAATATATATAGTTACATATCAGAGAATACAAGGATATAAAGTTATATATGATCATAACAATGTAAATTTAAAGATACCTATATCTACATAAACAATCAAGAAATAATGTCAAGAATATTTGATTCACTGAAGATAGGATGAGTAACATTACCAAAAGGATTTACTATGGTGCCGCTGTCTTATATAAACACATCGGTATTTGGATTTTTGCGTATGGTTGAACGAATTCTCGCTGAACCATTTTGGCACACTTTCCGGCTCAAATTTAAAGCGAGACAGAGAAGTGAAGCGAAACTTCGAAGCTTCTTCGTGACTGGCGGATACACATGTGTCACTGCCAAAGACAGTTGTTGATCTTGTGTATCATTCACGCTGTTTTGGGTCAGCTGATATGCGAGAATTTTCTATTTCACACGCAGATAAGATTGATTAAATTCATTCCAGCTTGATTAGATCGCAAATAAAGTTTGGGTAAATTTTAAAAGTAACCTAAAAAGTAACCCACCCTAATTTTAAAATAACAACATTCAATAAGATCTAACCAACATTGAATAAGATATCTTGACACCGAAAAAAGGTGCATAAAAGTATTTTTTCTGTTTTAATTAAAATTTTTTTTTTACTCGTTACGATTTTTTATAATTTTCTCAAATTTTCCTTGTTGTGCCATAGTTTTAATTCCATGTATTGTATAATACAAAAACAGTTTTCTTGCCTGTATCATGAGCACAAATTTCAAAGTCATACCAGCCATGTGTCTGATCTCTTTTAATGTAGGATTACGTTCCTCCATAACGGTCCTCCTGAAAGCAAAATTTCAGACGCTAAAAAGGTCCGTCCGTACATCGCGAGTTATAATTTTGGCAGCGTGCCAAACCCAGTCTGTATCGCTTGGACAAGCAGTAAACAGTTAAACAGAAAAGTGCCAAAATGCGTCAAAATTTTGACATTCATATATGTATATATATACATATATACATAACACATAATACATATATACATACAGAAGAAGTAAGCCATCATAAGTAATCCTATGTTAATAACCCACGGTAGTTTCGTTAGAGGAGACTACCTGATTTATTGTATAGTAAATTCAAACTCTCTGATGTTGAAAATTTTCTCTGTGTGTGACCTGCAGTTCAATAACATTGATCTGCTTACTGCAAAAATACAAAATGGTTCTTTTTGGATATAATTTAAAAATATTTTTACCGATATAAATACATAGTTTTGTGTTGAATAAATAAATATTTAAACACCAATATATTGATACTGACATACGCACAGACATATAAATATTCATACATTTTGACAACATGGAAACAATAAAAAGGAAAATAAAAAATGAAAAAAACATTAATTAATATAGAAATAATATAATTATAGCCAGGAATACCGCTTACCGAGAAAATTTAAATATTGTTTTACCACCCACGATAGCCTACTGATATTAATCAGAGAGACCATCCGTCCTAAGTGGCAGGACTTAAAGTGTGAACTCCTTGCTACAATTGTTAAGATTTTAAGACAAATTTGAGCTTATAAATCAAATTAGACTTATTTAATAGGTTAAGGCGCTTTTGAGACTGCTCCATTAGAAACAAATCTATTTGCAATTCAACCAGTTACCGTTATCTCTTTTCAGGTATCTACATGCAGCGATAACATTTCATTCAGCGAAAAAAAATTTCCTCTCTTATGACATACGCATACATATATTTATGCAAATATATATATCTAAGACTTTCAGACTTAAAATTAAATTCGTGCAAAAGAATATAAGCATTGTGATAAATATTTATAAATTCGTTTCCTTGTTTGAAATATTGCTAAAACGCCTTAACTGAATTTAAAGCGTAGCATTAACTGTTTTATTAGAGTCTTCAGGAGTGAGCCCGTTTTTGTAAAAGATAGATGAAGCAAAGATCCCACACCTACTGTAATTGACCTATAATTTGTGAAAAGATAGAAAGCTGGCGCATTTTGTATGCCTCATTACTCTAGATATGAAACAAAAATAAAGTGATAGTAATGAAACATTTTGTTTGCATACGATAAGTATTATTGAACGAGAATTTCACAAGATGTGCTTTAATCGCTTTTGAGAAAAAGTTTTAAAAAAATAAACAAAGAAGTACGTTTGAAGAAAGTGATTATACTCTCTTTTTTACTCAGAATTTTGAAGGAATTTTAATTTAATTTATTTTTGCATGAAAAAGTGTTGTCAAAGTTATTGATGACATGTCAGAGTAGGCTTTAGCACTGATTTATTTTTAAATCAAACTAAAATATTATAAAGAATAAATAGGTATACGTGTGATATACTTTAAGAAAAAAATACTTACAATAAAAATATTTTGCCTGCTTACTTATTTTTTCGTCTATCTATATCTATAGCTTTCTATACACTACACATAAATAAATAAATATATATATATATATATATATATATATATATATATATATAGCCGATTCTGATTAATCATACCACATCGGGACGCGATCATTTTGGTCCTAATAACCAGCTGGTCTGATTAAACGAATATACCTTATGTTACAGGACGGGATTTGGTCCGATTAAATGGTGGCCCAATTAACCGGAATAGACTGCATAAATATATATATATATATATATATATATATATATATATATATATATATATATATAGATATATATATATATATATATATATATATATAATATTTAGATGGACAGATATTTACAGTTTAGTTTAAATATTACACATGTACTGATTGCATATGTATTTTAACCGAATACATTGAAATCCCAGACACATTTCAATATTTAACAGCCCTACAGCGATCCTAGGGCAGCCCCTATCACTAGTACAAACAAACTTACACATGCTTTTGTTCTGGAAAGTCTTACTAACGCAACAGCCCTGAATGTTAGCACCTTAACCTACTTGGGTTAAGGGGATTGTTCACATAGAGGAGACCTCGTTAATTGCTTCAACGATAAGGAGCAATTTGAATGTCTCAGAAAAAATGATTTTACACGTTAGGAGGTGGGGTAGTGATTTATGATATCAAACAATTTCTGTCACGTCACGCAAACATATTGAAGTTGCATGTCTTGAGAAAAACATGCCACGACTGAAATACTAGTTTGGTTGATCTTGGATCATAAGAAATGGCCCTGTTGAAAAATTGTATTTCAAGAAAAAGAAAGAGAGGATTCCTATTAAGCTTCCAAAACAACCTCCTGATATAACTTTTAAGTAAAAATTTATTATGAAGATTTGGAAAATAAATTTTAGAGTTCTGTAACATACTTCACTAGTTTCTCATAATGTGATATAAAAAACAGGGCCTTTGAGAATAAAAATTTTTCTGATCTTTAGAAATAGTCCTCTACTTTTCAGGCCGAAATCTTTGATTTCTATAATTTACTATTTATTAGTCTGTCATAATATAACTTAGATAGCTTTCCAAAATAATCAATTTTATTAAACATCCGTAGAAAAATTTTACAATAAATTTAATCTATTTGACAATAAATTTAACATACAAAAATATTGGACTATTAAAAAAAAACTTCCTGCATAACTTTGACAATGACCTAGTATAAAAGAAAAGTAACACACACACACAGATACATACATATATATATATATATATATATATAACACATTTGCACGACATATTCATTCTCATATGCATACATACGTTTATTTAAGTAGGCAAATCATGCGTAACCACATGCTACAGACACATGGGTACATGATAGTTACCTCGATACAATATAGTTACTTTTATTATGAAAAGTTGCGGTTTTCACTTTCGCTCATTTACACTTAACGTATACCAATCTTGCTTTCTTTAGCCATTACTATTTTCGTCCTTTTGTTTGTAAGAAAGGTCATTTAACTGACGTCTTTGAGAAGCCAATGACTGACAAGACTTTTCTTTCTTTTTCCACGCATCGGTAGCTTCCTATTATCCAAAAACCTAAAAAGAAACTTTTGAGTTCGGAAAATAAGTCGCTAGACTTCAGAAAATCCGGTTCCGTCAAGTCGTCTTTTTTTATTTATATCCTCGACCTTCCTCATTTGCTTAATTTATCCATTCATAGGAGAGCATTGGTTCGTTAGTTCGGTTCTTCGATTGAAACAAATTTCAAATAGATCACTGAAAAGAGGTATGACTCGTATATATCTTCATTCACTGAGGCAATATGAAAAATCTCTCTGAAATTGTCCCTTATATCAGATAACTTTAGATTTTTACAAATTATTTGTTGAGAGATCATCCTATTAATTGAGGAAGTAACAAACTTTTTTTGTCAATGTTGTATGTCTTAGCGCTTGCAGATATTATGCGAAGCTCGTTGAGAGTCTAATGTGTTTTTAGCTTTCTAGATATTAAATACAGCGGCCTTTCCCGTAACTCCTTCATAGTATATGTCCCACATCTAAGAAAATGCCATGCGTTTTATTTGCCATAACAACAGCTAAGAAATGCGAAAAAAATCACTACCGAACATATTGACATATATATATATATATATATATATATATATATATATATATATAAAGAGAGAGAGAGAGAGAGAGTTTTGAGTCATTATCTATGAAACAAAGCCGAAAACATTTTCCCATTATGTGGTAATGAATGATGCTGATATGTACAACAGTCCATATTAATTTTAAAAAATGGAAGGTATACATTTATAAGAGCATTCGGGCAACACTTACGTGTGTAGCTATTAATTTGTCTGTTTATGTTCATATTTACATGTTTATGTCTTTTTTATTTGAAATCTTTTTAACCTGTATTTGTTAAATAGTTTAAAAAATAACAATATGTGTTACTTAAGTTAAGGTAGACATTTGATAATTAATATTTTCTGAATGAAGTGGATAATTTAACATACATATAAATCTGAGGCGTTATGGCAGATGTTGATATGTTCGAAAAATTCAATTTTATGTTTTAAGAGGAAAGAGCGCAGTGACCCATTTGGCAAAGGCGTCGAGCCAGTGATCTGAGGGTTGCGGGTTCGATGCCGGTCGCTGCCAAATCCATCGCCGTGTATACTAATGGGTCGGCCCATAGGAGGGCAATGTTGATTCACCTATACAGTGCTCCCAGAAAATTGGCCAGTAAAACCGCGGTGTCATATGACGGTAAGGAAAATGTCCTAGAATACCTTTGTCCGCATTGGAGGAAAAAAATGTTTTAAGTGAATATGTCACACGTAAAATTAGTTCTTTAATGTGGCAAAAGCTGATATGTGAACTATGAAATAATACTAAGTTATTCGTATTGGCAAATGCTGTTATGTACAAAAGAGTTTTTATTAACTCTCCCCCAAAATTTTAGTCCTTAATTGAAAATTTTCAATGAATACCAGCTATATATTTGAGGTTGAATATGTGTATTAACTAAAGAATATTTGAATTGACAAACCTAATTGGGTGATTTTATATTTCACAGCAAATGTGGCTCTTTTAAGGGGATCCAGGGGAACATGAAAAAAAAATGACATATCAACATCTACCATAACGGCACAGAGATAAAATTTTCTTAAGTAAAAATCCAACAGCAAAAAATTTTAGAAAGAATTCCTTTAGTCAAAATGACGATGTATATTCCGTTTTAATACTCTGGAGTATCAGTTTCGTTAAATTCATTAAATTACTGAGGTTTCAAAGTTCACGGTAGCATGATCTTTACGATGCAATATGCTAATAAGAGTATATTTTAAGGTTTATTTATGAATAACAAGAGGTATGTGAATTTCAAAAGTTCAAGAACGATGACTAAACGTGACACTTCTATTGCAATACAATTTGTATATGCTAAATATCATTCATTTAGCTAATCGTGATGGAATCTTTGATGAGCGTAATAAAAATACATTAATGCATAATGCATGCTGCCAACCACATTGTCTGGAAAATTCATTGAAATGGAGATAGTTTGCAGGAGATGATATGATTCTTAAATTTCAATTCTCGGTCACGTTTGAGCCATATGCATTTCAAAATGGCGTATTGCATTTGTTTCATTTGTCAAGCATTTATATATTGAAGAAGACTGCTTGGCAGTCTGCATAGGTCTGATCATAGTTCAATTCATCATAATGGAATATAATATATTGTGGTGTCGTAATATGTTTGAATTTATTTTACTTATCGGAAACACTTCAGTCTTTCTTCTGAACATGATATTACCCTGAAAATATTTTTACAACATCCAGTTTACAATTGTGCTGTAGACTTTTACATAACGCAAATTTCAAAAGAAAGAAATATTTGTTAACATCTTATTCTCATTAATATTGATATTATTTCTGTTTAAGCTAACGTAGTTTCACTTACGATAAGATTATAAAATTTAATTACTCGAGTCCTTACAAATGTGAAATGAATTATGTTTAATAAAATATTAATAGATGATATACATGTTCTGTGTGATATAAGTACTTCTGATTTCAGAATTTCTGTAAAAAAATCCAAACCCAGTTGCAGTTTAGTTTCATTTATAGATTGACAGGAATTGTTCAATAAATATATTAGAAGATTTTCTCTTTTATTGCCATTAAGGGGGTCCGGACACAGTTTAAATTTTTTTATTTATTAAAATAAAATTTTGAATTTTTTTGTGATGGCCAACCATATAATTTCTAAACAAAATAACATCATAAAACTTCTCATAAAGTTTAAAAAATTTTTTAATTTAAAATTTTTAAAAATAGTGGGGTAATTTAAAACCCTTATAACTCGAAATATTTTTTGTCGAACTTCAAAGTTTTTTCATTTAATTAAACAGAAATATATAAATTTTCATTTTAAAACAGCGTTTTTCATAATATTAATTTTTAAAAGATAAAAATATTTAGAGTAAAAATTAAAAAAAAAATATGTAAATTATTTTTGAAAAATCATATTTTCAAATGTAAATATTTTTTCAAATTTGCTGAATCAAAATTAAAGTAAAATAATTGAAAAAGACATGTTCTAAGTTTGAACCATTTTTCTTTATCGGTTCTTGAATCATAACAATTTAAAGACGAGAAATGGTGATAAAACCCATCATGAAGAAAAACGCATTTACAGGTTTAAACAAAGATTGGCTGCAATTAGAAAGTTGCAAAAAAATTTAATATTTCCTTTTCTAATTAAGATAGAAACATGATTTAAACTTCATTTTAAGCGGAAAAGAACACAAAATCTTTTAACGCAATAATTTTTTTTCGAAAATTTGAACAATTTTGTGTCCTGGATCCCCTTAAATTTTTATAATAACACTTATATGATAAACTACAATGAAATGGAATAAAGTTTTGCCTATATCGTTTCAAGGCAATATCATTTTAGGAATATTAAAGTTGTGGTACTAGTATTCTCAGTACTATTAAAATATTGTAAGCGCTATTTTTTTATGAAAAATTACTACACAACCGTGATTAGTTAAAGAAAAATGTAAGAACTCGAAATCAAATATATATACACTATTACATGCAAGCATAAGTTACACTATTTTCCTATGAATGTTATTAATAAGATTTCCTCTACAGTGGAAATCAAATTCTTTTTCCATCCGCTTAATCTGTGTTTTTCCCGAAACATAAATTTAAAGGCGTGGCTGACAATCCCTTCAGGAACCCTTCAGATTCCTTCCAGAGGTGAGAGAATCCCTTCAGTATGGAAGTTCCTTCATTTTCAAGAAGATTATAATTTAATGCTTATAATTCACGTGAAGGTTTTACAGCAGTTAGTCCTTCTACTTGGATTCCTTCAGCGGAAATTAAAACAAGGCAGTAATACAAAGAATGTAGAAACAATGGTACCCAATTCTCCCAACATCCTTCTTAAGATCTGCTAGCTGCTTTGAATGAATAACAGTCTTTTTAGAAAATATTTTAATCTGATAAATACCAAAGCTACTTCTGCTCTGTTAAACTTTTTTTTCATCCACCACAGTGTAAAACACGTGTGAAAATGTTAAAAGGTTAAACTCTTTTATGTGGCACGAATTTAATTGTGCCCTTGTGTATTGAGTTTGAATTTTGTGGAACATTAGAGAAGAAGTATAAAGATATTTTCAAGGATTATCTACCGTAAACACTCTGAAAAAACGTTACGCATTACCCATTATCTTATTTTAGATATATGAATATGAAAACATGAATGTAATATTTATAAAAATAATTAATTTCTACCTCAGTTTTGGGTTGTTAGAAATGCAATCACAAAGCTTAATTCTCAGAAATTGGTTTATTTTACCTACTGTTTTATTATTAACCTTTAGCTTACGGGGCCCATTTTTCCAATTCCCTCTTTAGAACGGGCAATTTCATACCTCCTTTGTAAGAATGGCCATTAAGGGGGTTATACATGTATACATACACACACACACATACATACACACACATATATATATATATATATATATATATATATATATATATATATATATATATATATATTCACTCTTCGGCACGTATTCTTGGGATACATGATATCCTATCCCAAAAAGTAAATGGTTAAGTCTTTTGGGTGAAATTGGAGGATAGAATTAAATAAATATAAGCCGGCGTATTGTTCAAATTAATCGAATTTTTAAAGAATTAAAAATATCTCAGTGTTTAAAAAAATGATAAAAAAATGTTGGAATTTGAATTTTTTGGAAGAAATTACAAGCAAAAATTTATAAATATAGATAACATTTTTTAAAACTTCATTGAAATTCCGAACACTCGTTGCATAAAAATCGGAATTTTTAACTCTAAAACACGGACCACAATTAATATATAGACACAAAATACTAATTGTGGGCTATCGAAGGAGATGCTTGTGAATAATCTTCAAATATTTGGGTTAAATATAAAAAGATTCAAGATATCATTACTGCCTTTAGGCATAGAGATGAAACCATTTCTATGTTTAGATTTATTCAGAGGCAAATTTCCCTTTTATTTTTAACCCAAATGACTGTGGTTACTTCTGGTCCAACGGACTTTACGTAACGACTACGAATAAAACTTTTCTCTTTTGAAAAAAGAAAACCAACAAAAAAACCCAACTTGACATATTTCACACAAAATAAATTACCTGCAAAACAAAATAAAGTTATCTGTGGGCAGCTCGCTACATTGTCGAAACTTTATCATAATCTGATCAACAACACAACTAAAAAAAAAAATAGGACTTACACCTCCAGTAAACATCCGCTTTCAACCATTTATATCCTTCTTCCCAGTTTCGACCAACGTGGAAGACTCCGTGTATTCAGACCGGAAGACTACTGGTTAGTGTAGAGAAAGCATAGCCTGCAAAAAGGTTAAGAAAAGAGGGAGAGACAGGAAGAAATCACTATCAACCTATTTTCAGAATCTCCGAAATCCTGCCTAGACGTGACTGGAATGATGAGCATCACCGATAAGATTTCCACCGTCACACAAGGGCGCGAACCTGACACTGGAACTGACCTCTTTGACGCCCAGTCCTTACGAACTCCCTGAGGACGACAGAGAAGTCTGATCGCAAGTGTGGTTTTTTTTAAGGGGAAAAAAATCCTTTAAAAGACAAACGAGTTCATATTTTGGGAGTTAACAAACGCGAAAGTATTTGAAGGAAGTGATATAAAAGTGAAATTAGCTTTGTTTCTATGGGCGCATCACGTTAAGATGTTTTCAGACAATGTGTTGTTTACAAATACATATATGTTTATTAGGCATCGTCACAGAACACTTGTTTTTTAGACAATGATTTTTTTACACGCGTTACTATTGTTAAGACGTTTGAATGACTTTTTTATATAATTTTATGTCAAAGGAAATGAAATTGTCAAAAGGAATTCGGGGCTTTTCTTTTTATTCATCGCAATGCGCATTGTTTTTTTAAGTGGGATTTCTACAATAACTTACTTTACTTTATGTAATGACTGCAATGATGGATGCGTAGAAGCAGCGCTATGCTAATTGCACATCAAAAACCCCGCCTTCGGCACGTGCGAAAGAACGCACGCGAGTATAAATACTCTACGTTCAAACTCGTAGTGCAAAGAGATAATTAGCAGATCAGCTGGTAGGATTTGTAATGTCGCATAAGGTATTATTAAAGGGTTTTATGTAATGTTTCTACATTGTGTTACCCAGCATTTGACATGAACACTAACTCCCTTCAGATGTATGAAACTATGACAAGTATTTTATGTGACATACTAAAAAAATCTTATTGACTAACCCAGTTAGAAAAGATTCTTTTCCTATGTATTGAGCATATTTCATTATTAGAATATGAAATTTCCGATACTCTTACATAAAATGCTATTACATATTATTTTTTAATAGTGACCTATGTTTTATGTCACATTAGTTTCAATAAATTCGAGTATTTTATTGCATGTTAAAGTAATGGTTCAACCCTATTTGAGTACTTTCAGGCTAAACTTATTTTAAAAAATCCTTTTTTCAAACAGTAACAAATAGAAATATTTTAAAATATCACATGTATTTCTGATATATGTATAAGTTGTCACCAAAATTCAGCACAGTGAGTTGTTTAGTCTGTTAATTTGGATTATAATGGCTGCTAATAAACTTTGGTACTCTACCATTTTCTTATAACGCACTTCACTTTCTTTGCTTTTTATTAATAATATCTTCTTTAGAAAGGTCATACCTGTATTAAGATGTTAGCCGTGATAGTATAGTGTATTTGAACACTAGACTTGATCATAAAGATTTAGTAGTCTTAATTGAAGATTAAATGAGCTGTTCTACGCGACACAATAATAAAATTTAAAAAAATCATCAGCAATTCCTGGAGCTGACCATGCTTCTGATGGTTTATTGCCCTGACGTTTACGTTAGATATAAATGTAAATGCTGTGAAGTACTTGTAAAATACATCTGGTGTCACAATTTAAAAAAAATTAAGGCAGCTATTTGTACAGAAGAAATTACATAAGGAATTTTGTATTTTCCAGTTTAAGAATGAAAAAAATTAAGTATTATACTTACTACACATTTTCCATGAAACTTTGAAGTTTTCTTGGTAGTAGACCTTAGAATGACATCTATTGAAGTTTCGGCTGCTTAACTCATCGATATACAGTACAAATGAAAGAAGTTTTCTTGAAAGCCAGCCAAGTAATTCATCTATTAAAACAAAACTGATCAATTCTGAAACAATCCATTTCAACTGGTGTATAGTATTACTTACAAAGATACATTATGTGTTGCCTGTTAATAACTTATTTAAAATTAAACAGGTTTCATACACAATAACTAAAAAAGACTAACGAATTATCCTTTATATTTTAATGTGGACACAAGTATTATCCCATTAATATTAAATTATTTTCTTTTGAAAGAACTTTCCCACACGTACATTTTTTTTCGCCTGCGGAGAAAACATTTGTGTTAGAATACTGAAAACAGTCCCTATAATTGGGTTCAGTGTTTCCTCATGAAGTAGAAAAGTGTTAATGCATTGAATATGAGGGTTTTTTTTCTCAGAACAAATAACATAAAATATTAGTCTCTAACATAAAATATAAGGAACTACTTTTCGTCATTACGACTGAAATCAGGTTGCGAAGGATCAAAGGTCGATTATATTCGAGGCACGGATGTATTAACTAGTCAGTTACAATATTAATCATGTCATAGAATACATTATTGAATGGGCGCATTTTGCAGTAGTTCCTTGTACTAACAGTAAACGCTCCTTTCAAGGCTGGACAGGTAGGTGGCATGGTTAAACTAACACCAAGTATGTTTGAAGTTTATTTATGTTCAAGGAAAACAAGCATAAACCTTTTGCGTCAGATAATGTGAAATTCTAGAGCGAAGCCGCTCCCACAAGAATATAATAATTAAATAATAAAGGGTGAACCTCTTAACGTTTTAATTATTATCACCTTTTCTCAGTTCTTGATTTACATATTTTAATAACCTTCCACTATTTCCAATTTCCTTGCTTGCTCGCTGATTCTTTTTTGTCTTTGTTTAGCAACCATATTTATAAAACATACACTTGTAAACAGTTGTTTTATTTTCTAATGCTTTATGCTGATTAATGCTTGTATGGGCAGAGTTATTCCATAAACAATAAATGTTTGACTTACTTTATATTTTAATTTTTGTTTAATTTTTTTCAAAAAATAATTTTTGATGTTTACATTTTGGGATGAAATTTTAACGTATTTAAAATATCTTACATTGAAATTGCAAATATTTTTTTCTGAAGCATTCTAAAAATATGCCAGTACATCAAATTTGGAAATTTCATTAAGTTCAGTGATAATAGTAATAATGAAAGTAATTACAGTTAAATGTTGTTTTAAAACTCAAGACAGAGTGTAAAAGATCACTAATCCTTACTGAGAAGGAAAGTTTCTTATGGGAAACAAATTTGAATATCGGAGATTAGTGATAGATAAGGGCAAGTTACTCATCACTTTTTATAATATGGGTTAAAGAAAGAAATTGTTCTCCAAGGAATGACCTTATTTAGAAAACGCCTACAGCACTTTCAACTTCAAGGTCAACAGTAATTCAACTATATAGCTTTGGTCTTTAGAACGATCCCGTTAAGCCTTGTTGGGGAAAATATGAGGTAAATTTATGCATTGTCAGCATGTTCAGAATTAACAATACGAAGTACGGTACCGGATTGTTTTGTCTGAAGAAGGATTATATGTGTTCACTGACCTGTTTGGGATCCAGATTCTGTTAAGATTGAAATTTATCAAGGGATGAGGGAATGGGCTCATTTTCTGAGAATTAGGAAGGATTCTGAGAATTTGGAAGGATTAATAAATGTTAACATCATTTCTTTAATAATCTTGGAGGATACTTTAAAGTGCGGTGTTTTCTTATGAATTTTGTGAAAGTCAGATGATTGTCTTGTATGTAGGAATTAGTTTAGAAATGTTAAGTATTTAAATGAGTTTGAAATATGCAACTTTACCATTTTGTCGAGCTTCAAATTGCCCTCACAGTTATAAGCTAACAAAGGAGAAAAACTTCTTTAATGAATTTTGAATGTAGTTTTTAAATCTGAAAAAGTAATTGACAAGTCTGAAAAAGTAATTTAAAAGTTCATAAAGGAGTTTAATTATTTTTTTTTTGTAGAATAATCAACCTAATTTGGAAAGCTCATTAATCATTTAACGAACCTTACTAATAAAATATTCTATAGCATGCTATCTTAGATGAAATGAAATGTTTCTGGACTTACGATTATAGTTTTCAATGAAATAATCCAAATAATAAGTCATTTACAGAACTTCATATAGATATTACTTGAAAATCTCTCTCTTTCTTTCTCATTCATTACACTAACATACTCCTATATGCTTTATGCTGTATACATGGCATTTTTAGGATGAAATTTCATAATGTTTGAACAAAAGTGTTTTTGAAATTGGAATTTAAACCTTGAATACGAGAGAAAAGGGATTCGAAAATACTAAACAAACTCTTTGAAAATTTATATATTGGACTTCCGAGTCACTTTTTACTCGTATTCAATACTTAAATTCAAATTCCGATAACACTGTCGTATAAACACTGGAAAGTGCCATCTTAAAAGATCAATATAGCATAATATACAATTAGATATAAATGTAAATGCTGTGAAGAACTTGTAAAATTGCGTCTGGTGTCATAGATTTTTTAAAATTAAGACAGTTATTTGTACAGAAGAAATTACATAAGGAATTTTGTATTTCTCAGGTTGAGAATTAAAAAATTAAGTATTATACTTACTACACATTTTCCATGAAACTTTGAGTTTTCTTGGTAGTAGACCTTAGAATGACATCTATTGAAGTTTCGGCTGTTTAACTCACCGATATACAAATGAAAGGAGTTTTCTTGAAAGCCAGCCAAACAATTCAACTATTAAAACAAAACTGATCAATTTTGGAACAATCCATTTCAACTGGTGTATAGTATTGCTTTTAATGACATATTATGTGTTGCCTCTTAAAAACTTATTTAAAATTAAACAGGTTTCAGACACAATAACTAGAAAAGACGAACGAATTATCTTTTATATTTTAAAGTGGATACATGCATTAATCCATTAATATTAAATTATTTTCTTTTGAAAGAACTTTCCCATACATACAGTATTTTTCATCTGGGGAGAAAACTTTTATCTTAGAATACTGAAAACAGTCCCTATAATGGGGAAATATAGATTAAAATGTATGAACTATACTTTCCTGAGAAATCCTAGCATGTTGTTACCAAAAGAACCTTGTTAAAGATAAAAATTTATCTGGTTTTATTTTAATGCTACCCACACTTCTTTAAGATCTCATGGAGATGCGGGTGTTCATGTAACTACACTCCCATGTATCCACGAATGTTTAACCGGTTTCTAAATAATTTAAAGTTACAGATTGCGGGATTTCTTGAAAAGAGATCTGATGACCGTGAATACACTGTACTATTCATTTTTTATAGACAACAATGACCTAATCTCAAGATCAAGGTGAAAATGTCAGAAAACACCAAGGTACCACCTGTTGCTCTATTTAGTAAGAAAGTTCATCGCAGAAGACAAATCAAAAGGGTTAAAAGGGCAAACGTTGTTAATTGCAGCAATTTGTGGGGTGCGGAAGATTATCGCTCTGTGACCAATATGACCGATTACTTGCGGGCACAATGCAATCTCTTTATAAAAGTAGGCCGAGAATTTTATATCTGTTGAAGAACAGCATCAAGGCAGTTCACAATCTAGCTCTTTGTTGCGAAATATGTTTTATACTTTATCTGTAGGTTGTTTCTTAAGAATGAGTTAATATTTCAAGATTAATTTGTCTAAACACCCGTGGCTTTCGATGCCAAAAAACAACAACGTAAACAATATGAAAACAACAACTGAAAAAAAGCCATGTGGGTTAGTGAATACAAACGGGTGGTGTGTTAAAACGATTATATATGACTGACCAGTTTTGTAAGCGTAGCTTTGTAAGATATATTCATTGAACTGGATTATATTAAGGATCTGTTTAGAATTTAAGGAAAATGTTTGTACTTCAGGAATTTTAAGCAGTGCAATACATAAAAACAAAGGAGTTTTAAAATATGAACTGTAATATGAACTGTATTCAAAGTTCTGATTTCATTTTATTTACGTTCAAAAACAGAAATACTTTCTTTAAAAGTAAAAAAACAATTTTTGGCTTAAACATATCCTATTTCGGAAGATGATAATGACAAAAAATTTAATTTACAACACAAATTAAATTTTTTTAAGACTAAAATTTTACTAGAGGACGTTTTACAGAAAAATTTATTTGGCTTGATTTTTTGTGTATGAGATATTTTTACATTTTGTTTTTCTGTTTAAGCAGGTCGTTTCTTATTATTTACTTTTAAAGAATTGATATTAAAATAGATTATAATTTTATTATTCAGTAAGATATCTTTATTATTATATTTTAGCTCTTTTTTCAAGAGTATAAAAAGAATTTTTATTACTCCAAAAGTTTCAAAGCAATTGAATTTCCTTTATTAAAAATTTTTTTATATGTTTTTCATTTTAAAAATTGCATTTATTTTTTGTTATTGTAAAATAGCTGAACAATTAAGAGGTATTATACAACAGAACAGTTCAAAGCTTTTAACGAATAAATCACAATACCTAGGAAATAAGTTACTTTTTTGCATATTTTACACACTTCATAAACTTTAAAAAAGTAAAATTGCATTGATACTAAATCAAAAAAGTTTTATAAATGTAAATTTTTTTCCCTGATCATCAGGAACAATTGTCAGTATCATTGAAGCATGTAGAAAAAAAGGAAGAAAGTTTCATTTAATCTACACAATAGCAGTACTAAGGAGATATTGTATTAACAAAAATGCGTGTAATTGATATCATTATCTTTATTAAGTAACCGAGAGTAAGTGCATAACTTAATAGTTATTTGCATTGAATACTTACACATACTTATTTTCATCTATTAAATAACATATCTTTGGTTTAACTTAAACAATACTAACTTCCTTTAGAATGTAGAAATACCAAAATGATATAAATTTGTAATTAAATAGAGTTTTACACAATAACATTTAAATGTGTCTTTTAAATATATTCTTTCATTTACGCCGATTCAAGTGTGACGGGCAACTCTGTTTTAAACAAGCGTGAATCTAAGATTAAAGAAAAGTGGTATTTTAAAATTATAAATACGAGAACATTTGATTTTTTTATTTCGATTTTGAAGGCCAAAAATGTCAGTATATATTATTTTTTACATTTTTGTGCTCGGAAAGTTGGTTTCACTAACTTTTAAAACTAGGTAGACTAAATTACATATCAGACATAATTTATGCAACATTCTATGTAAATGCCAAAGAGATTTTCTTTGTTTAGCAAAATTACAATTCGTTGGTCCTTTTTTCTACAAAAAGGTTTTATTTTGTGTAAAATATTATCAATAAATGTTATTATACAACACAAATGCTTATTGTGTACTTATTTCTACCAAAAATCTCATGAAAAAAGATATCGGGTCTTATCCAACCCAACCGTACCAAATATTTCGTCTTAAACAACTGTACCGGTTGAGGGTTAAATTGTGTTGGAGTGAGGAAAATCAAAAAGGTTAGTGGAATTAGTTCATTAATTAGCCTGGGGCGAAAACCTTTGGGACCCAAACAAAAGATTGCCTGGAGTCAAAAATGTTTTCTGTTCTAAACGGGTCAAGAATTTTATCTCTAGGTAATGCAGAGCCCTGTCAAGTCAGGTCAGAGGATTCTCGATGAACTAATAATTTTGACCGTTCCAAAAAGAAATACTGAATGGTGTTCAGTAGGTCGTGTTAAGTTTTTGACTTCAGTGAGTTGCACAAACACAGATGTACATACTAACAAATCTATATGTATAGTTGAATTTCTTAAAAATTATGTAATGAGAACAGTTAGTGCATACACTATGCTACATTATGAGGTGATAAAGTATGTGAGTGCTGAGTATGCAAAAACGTTGTACAGTGAATGAGGCAATTATTAATAATATACTAGACTAGTAATGAATACTTAAAGCTTATAATAAGTTCAAATATTCTATAAATACGTTATTTAATATGTTGGAGGGCAGTCAGGATCTTTAAAAAGTATATCTATGGTGCCCGGTATAAAGGGCTAAAGTCAAAAACAGTGATTTAAATATACCAAGTTATTGGCTTTTATACCAATCGCAGAACAATAGTTTCTACTTGAGTCTTTTGTACAAAGAAATGTTTTTTTGTATACAAAATTGGTAGAATTAAGCCTTTTATACAAGTAAAAGATTTTTGTTTGTTTTTTATCAATACTAACAAATTTTTAAAAATCACTTTTTTTTACTTAAGCCCCTTATACATGGCACCATAAATAATTCAGTTTCTTTATGTTATTATTTACCTTATAGATATCATTTTTTATTGTTTCCTGTCATACAAAAGTGAAATAACCTTTGAAAGTCTGAAATTTCTATCTTTGTATTCATAATTTATTTTTTGACAAATGTAGTTGGTTAACATGCTGTTTTAAAGTCACTGTTTATAAATACGTGTTATCTTAAAGATTTGCTATTTTATCGAAAATCTTTTTAGTTGAGTAAATTGTAAATTTTTTCTTATATTTACAAATATCGTTCACTGTGTGAGTTTATATTTATAAGATTTGAAAAGAAATTTGAATATAAAATTCAAGAAACCTAGTAACATTCATTTGACACATTGAATGCTATCATAATTAATCGCTAATTATTAAAAAAAATATTTCGAATCGGGCGTTTCTACGTTGCTAAGTATCTTTTATTAATTCAGGAATATCATGAGTCATAATTAGCAGTCCCGTTATGCAACATACATATTCTGATTCTCTCTTCAGACGCCATTGGTTCCAAGAATTCATTTGAGACATCTAAATCGAATTTCTTTGTAAATGAACGTTTTGTGTTTCATTGTCTCTCAACGCTCTAATTCATACATAGCAGGATCTGTGGTTAACGTCATTAGGGCTGAGAGAGAAATTTATTTCATTTTCTCTATTCCAGTTTTTTAAAAAAATCTCTTTTAACTTTTTTATGCGATAAAATTTAGAGTAATGGAGTGATGATAGTTGTCGATTACAGTTATTACAGTGGAATTTTTTCAAATCTGGCTATAATGTCTGGAATTGCGAGAGTCAACAACATACGAAATGAGAGGTAAATGTGGTGAACTGATAATAATTTATCTTTTAAGTTGTAATATAATTGCATCTTTCTAATGCTGTTTTTCGCAAATACTCGATACTTCTTGCACATTAGGAGGAAGCAGTCTAGTAAACTACCATGTATTATAACCGATTCACTCAATTCGCAGAAAGGAAATAAGGTATACTATTTAAAAAGATCATACCCTGAATACTTAGATTGATTCAAAATATATAATTGTAAAATATTTTACGTTTTTGTACGGTTTTCTTAGAATGGATAAATAGGTGTATTGTAGTATATAATTGGAAAGTTTGCAGACAAAACAAAATTTCAAAAGATTTATTTTTCTTTTAAGTAGACTTTAGATTTTCTGTTTGAGATTTTTTAAGGTAACATATTTATGAAAATTTTTTCAGCCTTCCTTCATGTACTTATGTTCAAACGTTCCTTCACGTACTTATGCCTCTATAATGCCACTATAATGAGTAACATGGCACGATTTGAGAATTACTTTTTTTACAAATTTTATAATTTTTAATCTAAACGTTAGCTATTTCTAATAATTGTTTTGTTAACTTTAACTGTTAGTTATTTGTGACACGTTTAAAGAGTTTTATTCTATTGAGTTAATTTGAAGCCAGCTTAAATTAAAAGCCTAACTAAAATATAAGCAAATTAATAAAGCAATGGAAACAAGATAAAAAAATTAAAACAGGGAAACAATTGCTTCAAATGTGCTAAGATCTCTTTTTACACAATTCAAACTTTGCTTTCGAGGCTTTTCTAAACTTAAACAAAAGCGTTAAATTAATTAAACAATTTGAAAGTAATTAAGTCTTTTTTTTCTTTTAACAAAATAAAGGAACAAATAAAATAAATGTTCATTTTCAGTTCACATTATATTTTAATAAATTTCAGATAAACCGAATAAGTTTCTTTAATATCTTTGGATAATATAGACTGATTTTCAGTATTATTTCAGTCGCTTTAAACTCAGAAATACGTTTTTAAGTACGCTTCTAAACAGCATTTTAAGCTACATAGATTTCACTTGATATACAAAATCAACAACCATCAATCTTAGAAATGCTCTTTGTACTTAGATTGTTTAAATGTACTTTATTTAATTGTCATTTTAATTTCTATTAAAATATATTTTTGATTATTTAAACTTGAAATATGGCAATGTCTTCCCAAGATGTTTTACCATCTTGGGTAACTAAAAATTATACTTATGCAAAGCAAATGATTTTCTTTAAACCAATTTCAAAGCATTGGCTGATCTCATTGATTCTATGTTAAGTTGTTCCAGCAGCAGTATAACTTGATTTTCTATCATGGAAGACGACTGAGACAAACATGTTCAACAACATGCTCAGCGGTCGGTATGCCTGTGCATCAGTAATTAGTCCAAAATGCTTTGATATTTACTCCATTTCGCGAGCAAATAAAAGTGGAGGAACAAAAATATTGCTAGCTGAAGCTGTATGCAAGCGTCAATCTTGGTAAATGGAAAGTCGTTTGTTGTTAGCAAAAAAGAGGTCAATCTATCCAGAGGCGTGTGGATGCAATCTATCACCATCAGAAATCAATAAGAAAATGAGACTTGTGTTTCAACTCTGAGACTGTGGTTGAGATAGCTTTTGCACGTTCTAAGAAACTATGGAGCATATCAATGACTTACATATGCTGAACGTATGCGGAAAGAAACAGGAATTGTTTCACCAGTGAGGAATCGAAAGTATTTTTAGCCGAAAGACACGAAAGTTGTAGTGTTTGGATCTTGGTTTATTTATATTCTTAACAACGAGGATAGTTCGTGTTGTCTTTATAAGGCAATATTGTTTGTAAAATGTAGCAAAAAGTGTCATAAATTTAAATGAAAATTATATTCAAATTGAGGAAAATATGAGTTTGTAAACAGAGATGACCCATACTAGGGCATGGGCATATTTAACAAATGATTATTTTGTTTTTGAAGTGTATTCAGTTCTTATAGATAGATAAATTTTAATGTAGAAATCATAAAGCTCAGTAATAGGGATAACATATTTAATAAACAGATTAGAAGTAAACACATAAAATTTTATTTCCATGTATGCTAATGTATTTTGAAATGAAGAAAATGGAGGAATTCTAAAAAATATATTTATTTAAAATCATTACCAATTAAAATTTTTGTTGAAAAACTGAACTTTACAAAAATTTAAATTTTAAAATTGTAAATTTACAAAAATATAATAATCTAGCTTGATACACGGGGAGATTTTTGAATCAATTTAAATGGGATAAATGATTGAGAAAAATCAATAAAAATATAAGCAAATAAATAAAGCAATTAAACAGGACTAAAAATAATTAAAACGGAGAAATAATTGTTTCGAATGTGCTAAGATCTCTTTTTACACAAATCGAACTATGCTTTTGCGGCTTTTTCTAAATTTAAACAAAAGCGTTAAATTAATTAAACAAAATGAAATTAATTGAAGTCATTTTTTTTCTTTTAACAACATAAAGGAGCAAATATAAAGATTATTCATTTTCAGTTCACATTATATTTAATATGAAAACATATGCTTATACTAAACAACTATATACTAATCCAAAATGCGTTTAAGTAAACAATCTACAACCTTGGTAAGCACTTATTTTAATGCAAACACATATCAGTAATTATTATCTGACAACATTTGACATGTGTACAAACTATGCTTGCAGAATGCTTCAAGCTATCGAGATATTTCTTATGACAGTGTATCCTATTAACTTCTGCTTGTTTAGTTTAATAATGGTTTGGTTTAATTTGTAATTAAATTTATAATTATAATTAATATTGATGAAATATATTTGAAAACAATTTATGATTGCTACTGCAATCACTATGGAATTTCGTCTAGCTGCCAGTTTTTTAAGCAATACCTTGTTTGTACAAGGTTGTATAATTGTAAAGAATTCCTTTATTATCCCAAAGCTTTTTTGGAGTAGAGACGGAAATAAATGTACTGACATGTATTCATGTAAAACAATCCTCGGTTCAACGAATTATTTTCTTTAGCTAGCAGATATGAATTTCTCTCACAAAATTAATTTCTAACCGTTTGAATTCCGACGAATCGGCATGCAAGGCAACAACGAAAATTTCTTTAATTAGAACAGAGAAAATTCTTCGGATTCCGAGATTAATGAAATGCATCAATCGAGAAAGTCCCTATTATATATTGAGTTGACCTATGGAAAGCAATGACCGGTACATATTTGTATTAATAACGAAGATTAAATGCTCTAGTAAAACTAAAATTTTCACGTGTGACATGCAATTATGTGACAATTTCAAAAACATTTTAGTTAAGTTTCTTTTCACATTGAAAAATCTATATTTCCGGGAAGTTAAAAAATTATGCTCATATCATTCAACAGCAAAAGTCAGGTATGGTATTGAAATATACAAAAATTACTGTGTTTCTTTTTTGAACCTCAAAATTTATTATATTTTATATAATTTTATGAAGAGATTACCAATTTGTATTTGAAATTCGGAGAAACCTAGAATTCTCATCATATTAAAAATGTAGTAGTTTTTTCTTATCTAACAACATGTCTTTTCCTCAGATTTTTCTCTTATTCTCTTAATAGGCTAACGACTGAAGAAGTTAACGATAAATACATTACCTATACATACATATTTTTTAATAAATATTGACATTTTTTTCGTTTGCTTTTGACTGATGGTCTTTTATCGTTTTATCCAACGGTCGAACTCTCTTGTAACGATCCTCTGCAAAGACCAGGACTCGAACTCAGGTCACCTGACTTCGAGACTGGCGTTCTTCTCATGGAATGCCCCAGCTATGTGCAGAATACTAATTTTTTAGTGCCAATTCTCACATCCCCCTCACCTATGTTTTGATGTTTTGAACTATAAGGATTTAAATATTCGTATCACATCGCATTAATAAAACTGAAATTAGTGTTTGCTAAAGCACTGATATTGTTTCATATAATAAACTATTTATTAGACAGCTATGGGTTTAATGATTGTGCATTGACAAAAGCATAAAAATTAGGTAACATCTAACTTTCAACCATGCCATTACTCTGGTTTTAATTCATTGAACCCTCACACATCTAACTGTAATATCAGCTTTGTTGCTTGCCATTTATCTCATAAACGTAACCTCTAAGAGAAATATAAAACAGCAACATAATGAAACATTAAGTATCCTATTCTTACGTGTTATAAGCCCTTTAATATCATTCACAATATATAATAATGATTCATACTATAAACAGTGATAAAAAGAAACTCCTTGTCATAAAAATGAAGTGTATCTCAAATAAAAGCTCCAGCAGAAAGCTTTTCTTATGTTTAATGTGGAGCGTAACGGATATTATGTTTGCCGAAGGGCTTATTTCAGCCCATTTTTGAAGAGTTCCGCGCATCGGAGATTTGACCGAGTTTTCTTTTTCTTCCAAGAAAAAGCAAAGGCTGTAAAATTTTTATGTGGGAAACTTGGGAGACCTTTCTGCTTTAAATAATTTCTTAAACCCAAATCTGAACTTAGGATTATTTTTGAGAAGATATATAGCTAGGAAAAATTTTGAGGGATATGGTGATTCAAAGCAACTGGGATTCAGAGAATATTTTTCAAAAATAGTTCCTTATTTTTGAATCATATTAAAGCATTAAAAAAAAATCATAAGGTTTGATAACATATGTAAATAGCCTTTTCATACCATTTCATTCAGTATTTTGGGTATATTTCAGGCTCTTCATTGTAAGCACTAAGCTTTAAAATTTGTGTTTTGATTATAGTGGTTGATTTTCTTTTACATAATATTCAGCGCAATGCAACAAGTAACTAATAATTATCGACTAACTAACAAATGTTCTATGGTTTTGTTATTACATGTAAAAGATTTAGTAGCATTAAGTCAACAAGCCTTATATGATACATATAACCATGTTTATGATAAAAAAATATCAAATAGTTTATTGTATGTTACTTATAAATACATTTATGCCAGTCATATATGTTAATAATAAATAATATAAAATAATTGATAATAATCAAAATTTATATAATTATTATCTTATATGTTATGATTAAAAAATATTCAAAAGGAAAAAATATGAAGGAATTCCGCTGCAAGTGTTTGATATTTCATTTTCTATTAATGAATATATATATTATGACCAGGTTTCATAATCTAAGAGTTGGTCAGTCTGTACTTACAGCTGTGAAAATATCCCAACTAAACTCTGTCCTGTCCAAGTGTACCCTCAAAGCATGTTTACAGTTACTGAGTTAGAAAATTTGTTTTGGGAGGTAAAGTTGATGTACCTCAGCAGAGGCTTTTACAACCCTAAACGTATTGATGTTTGTCCCGGAAAGAAGAAATGTGATGATAAATTGCAAATATTATGCTATAATTGATATATATATATATATATATATATATATATATATATATATATATATATATATATATATATATATATATGTATGTATATATATACATATATATACACATATATATACATGTATATATATATATGTATATATATATATATATATGTGTGTGTGTGTGTGTGTGTGTGTGTACTTATGCACCTATAAAGTGTTTCTTCTCTCATTCGTTTCTCTAATTGCATTTCTTTGACGAATACATAACTTGTATGTTGATCCGCACCCAAACCTGAAACAAACAAGTTTGTTGGAAATAAAAAGTAGGTAATGAGCAACATGTCTCCAAAAACATACAAATATGAAGATCACGTTTGCAGCCTCCATGTTACGTCTTTATCAAAATCGGACTTTCTTCTTTTTGATACACACGAAACTGGCCAACCATGACTAATCTCACTCCTCCATCGCTCGCATTAGTTTTCCTTCTCTTGAGAAACCCCACGGGCTCAAATTACGGCGAAGCGAAGATCCCTAGTGCTGAAAGAAATCAGCTTTTACGCCAAGAGACAATGACATACATTTATTTGTTCGCTACGTGTCTCCCAGCCCTTGAACCAGCCAACTCACTTTAAAATATTTCCATCTGACGTCGGGATTTCCATTACCCTAAGGCTGAATAGGGTTATTGACTCACAGATGCAAAGGGGCTTTTGAAGTGACTGCTTTAAAACCCACTAGATTCTTAACAGATTTTTTTCAATTATCAAACATAATTGCACGAACGATCAACGTTAAAGCCTCGGGTGATGACAGCTGAATAAGTGAAAAAAAAAGGCAGAAAAGAAGGGATTAGATATCAACAATAGTCATTACACTGAAACAGCCTGTATTTATACATCCGATATTTGAGTTATCAAAAAAAAAGTTAATTATGAATTAAGGCTTTGATATCCTATTACCTTGAAAAGACAGTCGGGGGGAAATGACACTTCATTTACATACATTACGCATTAAATGCAGTGATTCAGTTAAGAGCAGGAGGAAAGACCTGTGTGCATTAGGTCAGTTATTTAATTACAGAAGACCAATCTCGGCATGAAACTGGATATTTGTGTCTATCGACCTATTGATTGCATTGGGGAGAGAACTTTATGTTTGTTCCTATTAAAAACAAGGACATAATCCCGTTAAAATAATAAAGAGGAAGATCTTAGCAGTCTTCAAAATGGATCAGAACAATTATTGAGTAGAAACTCATCCTTCTTCCTTCTTCGGCGGAAATATAGTATAGCTTAGTTAATCATCTAGGAATTATTTTCTCTTCAGTACTAGAGGCGTTGGAACTTCGTGCTTGAAATATAATTAGTTCCAAAAACGCACTACTAATAAAAAAAAAACAAGTAAATCATACAATAAGTTATTGAACCAATAAAAGGAAACTATGAGTTTAAATTAGCTTAATTATCATAAATCAAGTTTTTTCCTAACGAGAATCATTAAGCTTTGCTGACTAATTTAGATATCAATGTCCATAAAATAAAATAAAAATAATTTATTAATTCAGTCGGAAGATATTTACTTATGGCGGTTGTCAGGGTGTTTTGAGTTTTTTTAAATATTTTGTTTTTTAAGTTAATTTTAATTACATTTTTAAGGCTTTTAAAATTCCATAATTGTCATTGTTGAGATTGTACTGGTATAGAGAATTTGGGACTTGAATATTTTAATATTTGAAATTGACAGTTGTACTTCTCTCTAAAGGTACACACATTTCTATTTATAATGAACTATTTATATCTATGTAATTAACAAATTACATACAGCCATCGAATCATTTTGTCATTGAAAATGAAGGTGTTTGCATTAAAACACGTGTATTACCGTAAATGAAACACTTTCATACCTCTGAGAATTCTCTAGTACATAGTACAAGTTTACTTATAATTATTATTTTTAACTAGTTTGGGATCTGTATTTAAATTCTGCTTTGATGTAACAGATATAGGAAAAATAATGTAATAAAAAAGGAATTACATAACTTTTATATGACTTTTTACAACACATTTTATAAAAAATCCTCACATTATAGCTGGTAAGCTGAAGTGGCAACAATTTATAACAAAATTTCACGGGATATACGTGACTAAACTATCATAATACCTATTATTAATACTTTTCTTACCACCACCACCGTAACAAATATCCCTCTATTAGTTGCGTATGAAACACATTAAGAACAAAATCTGTATAATTTCACATGCAGTATTTTGAAAGTACAATTTTTCAATTTCAATCATTGCTTTTCATCAAACTTAATACACTTTGTGTTCTTTTCATATACTCATCAATCCAATTATTCCATTTTTGTAAAATAATTTCTGTGATTTTATTTTCAAGTAATGTTCTTAATTTGTTTAAAAAATCATTAAGTTTTGAAAAGGATATTAATATTAATACCAACCTTACCGCAAACATGACTTATTTTATTATAATCATTAATCGTGTGTATTATTATCGTGTGAAAAGTGTTAATCAATGATCTATTTTAAACTATTTGCAAATGTATTCATTATGACCACATGTCTTGAGTTTTTGTAAGTCGTGTAAGATGTATAGAAAAAATATTGCAGAAGTTACCAAATAATGAACAATCAATAAAGCAGGAACAAAGGGAAAACAAAGAATGCATACAGTTGAATCTCAATACTGTAACCACGCAATTGGTAAATTTCGTGACACTGTCGGCTGCTTCGTAAGCTTCAATGGTTCGTTTCTTACTATTATTAGATAAATCGTGTGCTTTGTGAAGCAGTAGTTCTCATTCTCTTGACAGACTGGGCAAAGTCGTGCTGAAAACTCTTGAATTGTAACATTTTGCAGCTTTGATGTATGTAAAACAAGCAGTAAAACAAATGATCACTCTCGTATCACATATATTAGACAAAATATAACATACATTTGTATTAATATAAGATTGTCGTACAGTGTATTGAAGACGATATTAAAGTTAATTTCAGGTAAATGTTTAACAGCTAATTAAGGACAAAGATCATGAATTTATTGTTAAGCGCTCATTAATAAAATAATAACAATGAATGAAAGGCATAAATACTGAATGTACACCAGTATTATACCATAAAAAAAGTATAACAAGATTGAAATTTCAAGTCTAATCTTTTAGCCTAACTCCATTAAACTTTTGAGTATTGATAAACAGATATGATTATAAAGATAAATTCTCTACTTGATGATTAAATTTGAAAAATATTTACTTTTCTAAAACTTCTACCTGTAATACATTTAGGATATTTTTACTAGTTGAGAATTTTAATATAATTTTAAAGGTTTAATTGAACAGAATATTTCTGAATGTTAAATTGATTTTGAGAATGAAATTACTGTATTTTCTAAACAAATATTACTGTGAAAATATACAGCAAAACCGCTACACTGAAGCACTATTTGCTGCTTAAAGACATTTATAGATTGACGATGGAGTTCTTAAATAGCTAATAATCAAATATTTGATTCATAAAACGTGATAAGTCATACAGTTTAAAAAAAAAAACACGACTTTTATTTATAACTCAGAAAATCCAACTTTGTAACATTTATATATCACAGTATTTAAACAATATTGCTTCTTAATTCTATTAAAAACAACCAGTATAAATATGAAACAAATTAAACTTCCAGTATTTATATACGATATCTCTAAAGCATATAGAACAACATGCTGAAAGTTTTCCTTTTAATTTTTGTAAATAAAATATTCCTAGAATGATTTTTGATATGTGCACTTTCTTCCGTTGTATAATTTTGTTAAACATATCGAGCATAGACATTATGAAACAAACTAAATATTCTCCATTTCTTACACGACATTTTTTAATGTTATAAAATCAAACAAAAGCAAAAAACTTAGTTTCCATTTCTGTAAATAAATAATTTTCCGCTGGGAACGAGATTTTATAAATGATTGCACAGCAGTTTCTCTTGTTCAAAACTTTCATAACAATCCCAGAGCAAGATATATTTAACTCATTTATGCCATATAGTAAATTAGATCTCTCTGAGAACGTTATTTTACATACGAAAGGAGCGAATAGTTTGTTTTATGGCGTTAATAAAAAGTAATAAATTTTTTCGAGTGAGAAAAATTTGACAACAGACTGCTATTAGATCTGTGATTTGAATTATACCGCTATTAGATTGGTTCAATATCACAATATCGTAAAATGATCTGCACTCACGAAGTTATCACTCTAAAGAGAGCAGATAAAAAAAAAGGAAAAAAAGTGTGTCTATCATTTCGAATGATTGTAAAATAATTTGCACTTTAGTATGTAATTAGCTGGTCATTATCTTCTAATTTACTTCCGTTTTTTTATGAGTGTTGAAAGTTACTGGACTGTGTAGATTAAACGTTATCTTATTATCGTTAAATATACGTGTATTTGAAAACATTATGACGCAAAGGGTTCCTATTTTATTTGGCAAATATCGTCTCTGTAAATTAAAATTTCCTATACAGATAACTTTACTTGAAAAAAAAATTGAAATGATTAATTATTTTCAATTCCTTTTCGTGCCATCTACGAAGTTACCAAGGATTACAAGCAAATGTGTTTTTTAAAAGACAAGACACATAAAATTGAAATATTATCAGTTTCATTCAATATTGTCAGTTTTAAGATAAATATATGGTTTTAATGTTCTTTTTGAGACATCATAGGAATAAATATAATGTTATATAAAGTTAATATTATACTGTTACGTAAAATATGCTATTTAATTAAGCATAAGGCATGTTATCTTAAAAGCAGTTTTATATTGCATGATAGCCAATAAAATCTTAAGGTTTATTAGGAAAAGTACAACGATCTTCAAATGGAATTTAAGAAATTTAAAGCAACAATATAAATGCAAAAAGACCTTAGGAGCTGTTCTTTTCGTTTTTGGTATTCTTTTAGTTCTTATGTGGATGTCTTTAAGGTTTTCCTTTTTTGATCATTTTAACTTTCTACTATATTTTTTAGTCATATTGTCTAAACTACATGCTAGGACGAATAATAGTCAAACTGAATTGTTCTGTTTTTACTTTGAATAGTATCAATTATCATGAACGCTGTGCTGGAAATGCTACCCCTATCGCAACGTTTCAAGGCCTCTTTTACAAAAGGGAGCAAAATCTAATGTTTTCTGATTGACCCCTTTTGTGGTAGACGTTTTCCTTTAACCGTAACAATGAAAATAATACTATTTAATCTATGAATGAATTTTGTATCATTTGATATACGCAGTGTGTAATGGTAATATCATGTGTCTGAAAAATAGAAAAACCAAAGACATTGTTTCAAATTATTATTTATTCAATAATGAAAGTGTCTCTTCCTCTTATTTAGAAAGATTTTATCAACTACATACCCCCAGGAATGGCGTATTGAGGGAACTATATCAATGTAAGGAACTTAATTTGTTTGTTTATACACTAAAGTGCACTTCTAAGCTCAGTAGAGTTTCTTTAAAAATTTCAATTAACTCGATAGAGAGTGACAGCGGAAGCTTCAGGGATAATAATAGAAAATGAAAATAACAGGTTTTGAATCTCAAATTACACCGCAGCTAAAAAGTTCATATCACAGACAACACTTTCACTGGTCAAGTGGTCCTTCTTGTTAAAACCGGTATTCCTTTAAAAAAAAAACTCGACTGGTCCGAAAAAGCCTGGTATTTCTTTTTGTGTCGCAAACCATGAATTTGAAACAAGAACTTCCGCATGATTTAATTAAAAAATTACAAGCAAAAATAAAAGTGGCAGCAGTAAGTATCGTATTTTTATTGTTCTCATATATTCATCCATTAAAAACTTTGAAATAAATTTAAAGATTGTATTTCGTGATTCTTGTATAGATAAATTATGCCGAGTTGTGTATAGTAAAAATGTCGATCCTCAATTTTTGTAGATTTGGTCATTAGCAAATTTGTTTTCAAAAATTAAATGTGAAATTTGTTTTTCAGGCTACTGAAAAACAAAAATTACGATTTTATTTTACCAGGTATTATTATTGTATCTTTTTATAAGGCATGTAGCTACATTTTTTTTAAACTTAAATAATTTTACCGACTTTTAAAATAAGTAGAATAATACAGGTTTAGTATATAATGTACATGCATTGCATCAAATACTAGCCTGTATTATTCTGCTTTACTCTCCCTTTGTACTTCTGTTTCCATTGTAGATACAGAAATTACAAATTTATTTCACATTCTACTTAAATAGAGGGAATTCTTTTACTCTTTGTGTCAAATTTTGTGAATGTAGTAAAATTTAAGTTTGTTGGGATAGAACATATTAACGGATTTTCCTTTTCCTCAATAGTTATGTAGAGAGCACTTGTCTTCACTAAACATACGCGCGCACTCCCACCTTACACATAATTTATACATAAATATACTGCAAATATTTGGATACTGTATTGCTATAATTTTATTTAAAGAAATAAAAATATAATTTTTATATTGTGAAGGACAAAGAAATGAAGGGAGTGTTGTTAGATGAAAATATCGAAAAGTTTTCCTATAAAAACACTTCACGAGTTTATGCCATAAAATTCAAGTTCCAAAATTGTTTAAAATCATACCCACTAAACACAATTACTAAGATTTTGTCTAAATTTTAAAAAATAACACACTTTGATAAAATTCCTACGTAAGTCATTATGATTTTTCATTCTGAATAACGTCAAAATTTCTTGTAAGAAAATAATTTATTAATTTGTTCTTAAGTTTCATCTTAAATAATCATTATTACTGATTTATACGTATTACTAAATATGGAGATTTAAATTTCAAAATATAAAGGTTTTTGAGGAATTTTTTGTTTGTGTTTTATCAAAAGTAAATTCAAAATCTAATTCAATCCAAATGTTGTTATTCTTGACCGTATTCAGAGTTCTTTGTCTTACGTTTTAAAACTAATGTGAAACTCCAAGTAAGCGATCTATATCTACTTTCTAGGTACATTTCACACAATTGCGCACTGAATTGGCGTCAACCGTAGGCCCACGTAAATAGGACAATAACTAAAATTACATTGTTAAACGTTACCAAGACGAACGCAATTCAAATTTGTTTATGCTCTATGAAGACTACGTTTCATGAAACTTTGCCTCAATTAAAAAACATATTTCTCGTCGTCATGATTTCAAAACAATGGAATAGGATAGTAGACAGAGGGAGTGGATTTCAGTAGCATTACAGCTTCAAGAGACACGCGCAAAGAATGATGATGAATGAAGAAACCGTGCAAAATAGTGTGTACTCAATCCGTAGACAATAAAGTAGATGCTTGAGAAATATTACTTGAATGCACAGGAGGAAAAGGACCGTACACAGATCTATTTTTTTTTTGTTTTGCTTTTTCATCAACCCTTTCGTGCTGGTAAATGATATGAAATATGAACTATGCAGACACACTACTTTTTGCTTAAAGAATTAGAATAACGTGTATCGAGAACGTTGCCGAGTGTTCAAAATGCGAGAGTTTTTATAACTAGTTTCAAAAGAAAATTCTAAGCATAGCAACGATCAGTAAAGCAAAAGTTTAAAATGTTTCTTACTTGTCCATTTACTTTCATGGATGAAGAAAAAATCAACGTTTTTTTTTTCTAAACGAGGGGAATAACCAGTGTTATGAGGTATATCATGTAAATGATCATAATTAAACTACGAGAAGTTTTCTTGATAAATAATATTTTAAAAGAGAAATGTGTTCTACAAAATCAAATTTATTATAAATTTAACTGATCGTAATAAATATTAAATGCATGTATAAAACTTGATTCAACGTTCAGGTACAAAATTTTGTTTTAGTGAAGTTTTAGGAAAATTCTAGTCTTAGTTAAAATTAATTCCCAAGAAGCGACATTTTTTCTGCAAAAAAAGAGAGACTACTGATATTCGGGAATGTTTCAACTATTTTGTCAATAATTGTTCTAAAAGAAACTCAGTGATAAATTTTACTCCTTGATCCACAATCTATGAATGGTTGATCTTTAAAAAGAGGAACTCTTTCGTTATAATTTGCAAGACATCCACGTGATTTTGGAAGAAAAATATTAAAATAACTGAGTTTAAATCTCGATTACCTCACAAATTCCTTTGAATTTTTATTATTTTCTATTTAGATAATAAATATCATTATTTAGAGCCATATTTAGGTTATTCTTTTAATTCAACCACAAGTAACACTTCCTGAAAAAGTTGAATTGCTATTTTGGAAATACAATTTTTGATTACTTTCTCATTTTTACAATATAAACCTTTTAGATAAGTAAATAAGTTCATAAATATTTTAAAATACTCCTAAAATCAAATTTGTTTAAACTTTTACAGTCCTAGCCTTTAAACAGTATGATTTAAAAGATAAATTTTCTTCTACAAAACTATCACATGCATAATTTTAAAGTTTATACATGAGATTTGGCATATCGGTGATAAAATTTAGCTAATACATAATACATAAGTATGTATATGATATTTTCATTCATATTTACGCCAACGAAGTTGAACCATTTCTAAATTATTTTCTATCAATATTGAAATCGCTTACTGACTCTATATAAAGAAATATTCATTGTTTATCCGTTGAGTCACAATCAGGATACATTTCTTTAGTTATTATACCGATTATCTAACCAGACAGATGAACTTTTTATTTCAGAAATATTCAAACCTTTATTTATTTTATGCAAATTAGATTAAAATTGCTCTACATTATTCGGTCATGAACTGCAATTGCATGGAAGCTACCCTCAAATTCTTTTCTGTTACCTGTCTCTTTTTTTTTACCTTCTCTAAGAAAATACGAATGAAATATTGAGGAATATAAACATAAATGGACTTCCTGGAGGTATATGGGAATGTAGAGGAAATGCAATGGTTTTCCTGATAAGTAAAACCAGTTATTTATACATGATCAGTTTTAAAATGCATAATATCTTAACCAGTCTAAAGTTGCCTCTCGTTGCTGAAATGAATAATGTATCTAAATTATTCTTTCCATACATTGTCAAAAACATGCCGCTAAGTAGGATGTGAGAAACTGTGGAAGGAAACTAGCGTGTGAACGAGCAACAAGGAAAAGTCTACCACAAGTTGTTACATCTTCTTCTTCTACAGTGGATTATACTCATATCACGGTCTTAACAAGTCCCGTTTAACCCCGACCTTAAGATCAACCTTTCATCTGTCTGCTAATTACCGTTTCTAAATATAAATAACTAATATTTATAAATACTCCAATATTGACTGTTTTAGTAAAGACTTCTAATATGAATATGATAAATATTTTTTTATGTGCCAACTACCCATATTTTTATATAAAACAGTTTCGTAACTGACTGACTGACTGACAGATAACGCACAGACCAAACCGCTGGACCTAAAGGGCTAAAATTTTGTATAGCGATTCTTCATATAGTGTGGGGGGGGGGGCACTAAAATAGATTTTTAAAAAATTCTTGTTAGATTTTTAAAAATGAAACTTTTAAGCTGTTTTTGTAACTTTTTTAAAATTTGCATTTAGAATAATAATTTGAGGGTTATAAAATTTATACCACGAGAAAGATCATAAAAATTCCTTTAAAGTGAAATATTTTTTGAATCTTTACCTCCATTTTCTGATTTTTGGTGAACTTTTAAAGATTAATTTTTATAGTTTAATTTATTAAATGCTGATCTCGTGGTTTCTTTTATTTTTGTGATAATTTAAACTAATTTTGCGTCACGTGCATAACAACGAAATAGACAAAAATATATTTTTTTCTAGCTAATGCGACAGATGATTGTACAGTATCCACAAAAATATTAAAATACAGTAAAAGAAATGTTCCTCAAACTGTACTATATTAACTGTACTATATTCTTTAGTATGTTCTATTAGATTTAATTTGAATATTTTCTTCTACATTATTTTGTCTATAAAAATAATCCTTACGATTTTTTTATAAATATATACGTTTTTATTACATCAATTGTATACATTGATCGTCGTATTTATTATACACACACACACACACACACATATATATATATATATATATATATATATATATATATATATATATATAATTGTTTTTGCATTAATTGCATACATTGACCGTTGAATTTAATTTGAATGTATTCCGTAGCGAAGCACGGGTATTCATCTAGCATTTTTATATTTCTCAATAAAGTAAGATATTATGAAGGTGATCACTCAATAAAGTAAGATATTATAAGGTGTAAAATTCTATACGCATGCTTACATTAATTTATCAATAATTTTTTTCTCTAAAGCTGATGCACTTGTCGCGACACACTCACCTTTTGTTATTCTCTGCCAAGTCTTTCTGGCTACGTTATTGTAGGAGCACCATATAGGTGAGCTAACATTGCTCCCTATGAGGGGACAACACGGGAACGGTCAAGCCCTATTCGGGATTTGAAAGAAAGACCACTGCATGAAATACCAGGACTTTCAACGCCATTCCATGTGGGCGGCAATTTATCAGTGATACAAATTAATAGTTATTGAAAACGAGGAACAAACAGTAATAACAAAAAATGATAATCCTTTTACTTCCAATTGCATTTAAAAAAAAATCGGGTAGTCTCTTCCAATGAAACTACCGCGGGTTATTAACGTAGGATTACTTATCATTGCTTACCTCTTTTGTATGTATATATCTACGTATGTACATATATATATATATATATATATATATATATATATATATATATATATATATATATATATATATATATATATATATATATGTCAAAATTTTGACGCATTTTTGTACATTTCTGCTTAACTGTTTACTGCTTGCCCAAGCGATACAGACTGTTTTTGGCGCGCTGTCAGAATTATAACTCACAACGCAGGACATATGAAATTTTGCTTTCCGGAGGACCGTTATGGAGGAACGTAATCCTACGTTAAAAATCGTTATTCGTTTATTTGCAAGGTTTCTTACTATTTCATGATATTATCACCAATTCGTATTACTCTAGCTATTGACATCAGTGTTGTATTCACTGTCTGTTTAAATGAAACTAATTGTTTTATCTTAATTATATACGGAGCTTAAAATTGTTATTAATGCCTCAGAGCCCTGAATGAGTATTTTTTTTTCAGTGCTAGTGGTTCAATCTACTATAACTATTTTTTTTCGAGCCCGAACTTAACCTTTTCTTTCTTGCCTTCCATCAAATAGTTCAAATTAGAACAGATATAAAATCCCCGTTCAGATATTGATGGAAAGAAGATAGAAATTCTATTTAGGAGTTCCAAATACTCATCGGTGCGTAGAGGCTGCCAGCGTTAACGAGAAAGGGATCTGGATCCGAAGATTAGAAAGAAATCGAGGAGTAATGCGTATTCTGAAATGAAAAGATAAACGTTAATATTTTTTTTTTCACGATATCTAAATTGTGAGAGATTTTCATCAGGAATGCGCACGCATTTATATTGATTGTATAAGTTACGTCAGTGATGGGACTCTTAGCATTTTCTTGGATGATTGAAGTTCCGCATGAGAAACGTTTGAAGTAGTAAAAAGAGCAAACTTTGCGGGATTTGAAGTGCTTTAGAGGGTATCATTTCCTCTGTACCATTTAAATGTTTCAGAGGGATAGTTATCGCCTCAAAATGACTTCTAAATTGCCGAGTTCTAGAATTTCTTGATTGATCTTTAACCAGCAGGAAAGATACAGAATAAATTCCTAAAACAGATGAATGAATAATCAACCGATATGCATCACTTCTTTCGAACCACTGTGATAAAAAATATCTTGCATTATTAGTTTTGAGAATGGCAGATGGTATATTTATTACAACATACTTATAACCATCAATAAGATGTTTGGTATTCGAAAAATTATGCACATATTCTTCTAAAGATAAATTCTACAACATGCAGTATATTCTATCTCAGTGCATTCATTCGGTTCTTTTTACCGTGTCCTATTTTTTTCTATATTTTGTATTAGATATGCGTAAGTGAACAAATAAAGTGGCATTATCAATAAAGCTAATTAAATCAAATTCCTTAAAGTGGCTTGCCCATATTGTGAGAGATATTATAATTGTAAAGAAAATCCACCATTTTACAGACTTTTCGTAGCATTCAATTTAAAAAAATTATATCCTAGTCGATTTATTTCAATGTTATTTCTGACAGACCTAAGCAAATTTTAGCATTTCTTAAAACATATTTTATGTACATTATACTCGATTCTGTCGTATTTCAGTGCCTTGCAATGTATACTTAAATGTTTATACATTATAACTCATCGAATATGAGAAAGATGTTCTACAAAAACACATTAAAAATCGCGTATACATAAACTAACTTTAAGACTTGCATTTCAAACACATAAAAGACAAATTTGAGCAACAAAAAGCAATAGTGGCGAATTTAAAATTAAATTCCTTGTTTTTCTCTTCTCTCTCTCCCCCTGTTTGTATAAATCTGTACTTATCTATCTATCTACCTATCTATCTCTATATGTATATATCGATACCTAAATTCCAAAACCTCTCAACTACTATTTTTTTGCTGTTTTCATTTTATGTGGGAATACGATAACCCACAGCTGCTTCCATCTATTGATTCATAAGAAAACTCAATAGTGTTAAGTGCCTTCTAAAGACATTTTAATGAACAGCTGCGACTTAATTGTGACTAATTTATCTACAACTGTGACTTATATGTTAAAATGGTTTTTCGTCCTCCTGTAAAATTTGTAATTTTTCAATTGAGAGGTTTTGGAGTTTTGGTATCGATATGTACTTCTCACAATACCCCATAAACGTAAAACTTCTAAAAAAGCAACGGTGGCTCACCAGTAGAGATCATCAGAATTAAATTGTAAGATAAAAAGAACAAACGACGTTGGTAAATAAGAAAAAGAAAACCTAAAAATTAAAATAAATAACGAAATACAACTAACCAAAAAAAAAATTGCAGTGAGGCATTCTTAGATAATGCTTCAACAAGTGCATCCTCGAATATTACTGTATCAACAAATGAAGTGGAATGGTTCTGCTTTTTGTGAAGAAATCAGTTTTGAAAACATGATTCAATGTTTAGGATGTAAAAGTTGGATACACAAGGCTTGCGGATGAGTATCAAAATATATAAAACATTATTATTACCCTAAATGTATTTCTTTTTTCAGAAATATACAATTTCTTTAGTAATTAGGTATTATTACTTCGAAACCAAAGACAGGTACGATTTTAGGAATCAGCGAGTACGATTTAGGATACTGGTTGAAATACCGTACCTTTGGGTCAATTTCAAACTGGTGCGTGTATATATACAAGAAATGTTTATAAATGCACTTGGTGTTGTTGAAATAAAATGTCATTCTATGATTTAGTAAAATTATTTTTTTAAACAGAATATGGATTCTCCATATCATGCATTATTTCTTTACGATTTTGGCAATTTTCCCTGATATATTTCCCATAACATACATTTATTTTTGCAATTTCAGTAATTTTTGGCTTATAGAATTTATTCACGATAATGGATCTATCTTTGCTTGTTATTCATAAATACATAATGTTCTATAAATTTAATTTTCAACATGATTTTAAATATCATAATTTATACAATTTTTTAATGTGATGCTATTTAACTTAAAGAACACATTTAAATAACAGCGCAAAGTTTCAGACTATTTAGTCACGTCGTACGAGTTTCATCACACATCGCAGTATGTGCAAAAATTATTTTTTTAAACAGAATATGGATTCTCCATATCATGCATTATTTCTTTACGATTTTGGCAATTTTCCCTGATATATTTCCCATAACATACATTTATTTTTGCAATTTCAGTAATTTTTGGCTTATAGAATTTATTCACGATAATGGATCTATCTTTGCTTGTTATTCATAAATACATAATGTTCTATAAATTTAATTTTCAACATGATTTTAAATATCATAATTTATACAATTTTTTAATGTGATGCTATTTAACTTAAAGAACACATTTAAATAACAGCGCAAAGTTTCAGACTATTTAGTCACGTCGTACGAGTTTCATCAAACATCGCAGTATGTGCAAAAATTAAGATTTAGAAGGAAAAAAAGCAAATCATGCTGACTGCGCTTTCCTTAAATGCAACTTAAAATAATAAATGAACCTGTCAGCCAATTTACCATTTTTAACACAGACGAAAATTAACTTTCTCAATGCTTTTAGAGGTATTTTAATGATTAATTGTTCTAGACGTTGGAAGCAAACTGTAAAAATGAATACAGCTTATTAACTGCGCATTTATATGAAGTATATGATTGATGCAGAAAATTCTTAGCACGTATCAGACTTCAGTAACCAAGCAATCACAATACCTTTATGAGATAGAAAGGATCAAGAGCCTTATTGGAATACCTTGCCAGTAGCAGAGGTGTGTCTCTAAATCAGTTTCTTTTAATATACCGAGACGCAGCTGTCAGTAATGCCATAGACAGCAATATCTTACATTTTATTTCATCACATTTTTTCGCAGGTTAAGGTTATAAGGGGGCACTCCCCTTAATCCGGTTAAATTGAAGGACTATGATAGTTTGTACGAATCTATTAGAAATGTTGATAACATATCTTAGTTATAAACATATTAGATGTATAAAAATTTGGAATCTTTTTCTGCCTTTCAAGAAATGTAGTGAACTTGTATTCCAGTTCCTTCATTTTTATCAATAGTTTACCTTAATTTTAATAAAAAAAATCATTTGTTTTAGATTAGGATAGTTGATTGAAGACATATATTCATCTATTTTATTTTCCTCTAACATATCCGCAGTGTTATTACTTTTGAATACCTTCATAATTTACCGTCAGAAAATTTTACCTGAGTTACATTTGTTCATATAGCGGTAACTTATGAGAATATATGGGTAAATTAAACTTCTGGGGGTTCTTTATTCAAAAACAGTGTTAAACATATTGGTCTGTTATTCATTTGTGCTCACATTTTTATTTTAAAATGTAAAAATTTATAGACAAATAGAGAGAGATATACACGCTTACACTTTCACCGAAATTCTCCATATTTCAGTTTAAATGTTTCTTATCTAAGACCGTTTTATTATTTGAAGTTAAATAGTTATGAAGAAGAACTGAATATTTTGCATGTAAATTTTAAAGATCATAGTAATTTGTAGCTTTGGGGAGCAATATGATACATGCTGCAATAAGCTCTCTGTAGGTAATGGTTTTCTTAAAAAACCATATATATATATATATATATATATATATATATATATATATATATATATATATATCTGTGCCTTGGTAAAAGAAGTGCCTAAGTCAGTTTTCTCCAAGATGATTTAAGTATGACTTAAGTATGATTAGTATGAGGATATATATATCATCATACTAATAGTACAGGCAGTAAGACAGGATATTAATCTAAGAAAATATTTTGATCGTATTCTTCATACAGATGAACAAAATGGAATACAAGACAATCAGTCATTATGCGAATCAGATTGAATACCGCAACAATATCAAAACTTCACTGTGAGAGCTGGTGAGAAATAGATTGAGCTAAGAATTGTAACGCGAAATATGATTTATTCCCAATAACATTTTGCCCGAGTACAATATGAAGAACGATAAAAATGAGGAAAAGGAAGACTGGTTGCAAAACGTGACAATAATCGGAAAAGCAGACTTCCTAATGACGATAATTGGACTATCATCAGTATATGAGACGAAAAGTGGATCATATTCATTTTTTATGAATAATTCTAAATAACACTGAGGCAAAATGAGGATAAATGAATTGACTTTATATTCTCAGGAGATTCTCTAGTAATGCATTAGAGGGGTTAGAAGGAAACACAAGTTGACCCTTTTCATCAGAATCAAGCTCAAAGCTATAAAATAAATGTGTCAAAAATCAGAGCAGATATGGTTTTGCATGGGAATTCGACATTGTCTAACGACTTCATTGCAGTTAAAGGGGATTCAAGTTCATTGTATTCTTCTAGCGCTTGTTGAAGTAGAATATTTTATGAGGTTCATTTTAAAGGTCACGACATGCTTTTGTGGTATATGCATTCGGAAACATGAATCAAATGGCTCAAAAAGGAAGACTAAAGTATCCAACACAGACTGAATCGTTATGGGTGTTTTTGAAAACATATTCTATATATATAAAACAGTTCCGTAACTGACTCATTCATTCACTGACTGACTGACTGACTGACATACAACGCACAGACCAAACCGCTGGACCTAAAGGGCTGAAATTTTGCATGGCGATTCTTCTAATAGTGTAGGGGTGCACTAAGAAAGATTTTTCAAAAATTCTTCTTAGATTTTTTTAAATTAAATTTTTAAGCTGTTTTTTAAACTTTTTTTACGTTTGCATTTAAAATAATACATTGAGGGTTATAAAATTTATATCACAAGAAAGATCATAAAAATTCCTTCAAAATGAAATTTTTTTCGAATTTTTACCTCCATTTCCTGATTTTTGGTGAATTTTTAAAGATTAATTTTTAGAATTTAATTTATTAAATTCTGATCACGTGATTTCTTTTTCTGGTACTTTCAATAAATTTATCGTCACGTGCGTAACAACTAAATAGACAAAAAAAAATATTTTTTCTCTTTCTAATGCAGCAGACGATTGGATATTATAAAAAAAAAAATGCATATCCCTTACGATTTTTATATAAATATATATATAGAGAGAGATATATATTTTACATCAATTGTATACATTGATCATCGCATTTATTATAAATATATATATTTATTTTTTGGCATAAATTGCATACGCTGACCGTTGTATAATTTGAATGTACTCCGTAGCGAAGCGCGGGTTTTCAGCTAGTCTAGTTATAAACTTCTGCTTATTAGTTTTCTAATTGCGTCGGGCTTAACTCTTAACTTTCAGTACAGTAATTGTTTAAAATACCTTGATAAAATTTACTAGAAAATCTTTGAGATGATTTAGAGCGTTGGTGGTGCATCACTTTACCAACCGATGTTTACTTTACCAACCACCATTCTCCTAATAAATTGGAAAATAAACTCCGCCTTCAAATAACTTACTAGAGCTTAGTGGGGAGACAATTACGAAGGATAACAACAATAATAATCGAAAAATATGGTTCAACCTCCAATTAACAGCTCCACAGCAGCTTTAAAACACATCAGCTGTGGTTGCCGACATTTTTGGATACATAGAGTAGACATTTCACGTTCTGTTTATTTCCCTTTGTACACTGCATTACATGATGCCAGAAGCCGTTTGACAGTTTCAAAAATTATGGTGTTTATGTTATAACAAGTTGAAAATGGATAATGAAAACTGTGAAAAGCAGAAATTTCTTCCTTTAGCATGTTTCTTGGGATTTCGAATGACTAACTACGATTATTATGATGGCGAAATTATTTTGGTGTTATCGAAAGCTGAAAATGTTTGCAGAAGATTTCAGAATCATTCATGCATGAGTAATTTTATAAATTTTTCATACAGTGATAGATTACACTAGAAAGATTGTCCTTAAGAGTAATTTATAGAAATTACATTGTTCAATTTTCTATGAATCTTTACATTTTCCTTTACATTCTATTATAAGTTAATGTCTTTAGTATTACGCGCACACTTAGAATTTCATGCAAAATATCTATATTATCATTTTTCTTTTTATTGCTGTATTATTATCTTATCTTCTTGCATGTTAGTGGTTCTCCAATAATTTTCATAGAAATAAAAAAAAAACAGAAGTTTATTAACCCTAAGACGCTTTGTAAATAGACTCGTGAAAAAAGATTGAAAGTGAATTTCAAGAGATTTTAAAGAAATAAAGCTATTTATTCACAATGGATATTGACAAACTTCATGTCTGCATAGTCCTATCAGTCAAAATTTTAAATGTTTTTAAAGCGCGAAGCATTTAAGATAATTTAGCACAAAAATACTAGTAATTCCTTTAAATAATATAAATGTACCATTGTGTATCATCTAACAGAACCCTTTATCGAATCAGAGTATGATACACGATGTCGATACAATACATAATTTCATCCAGTCGCCAGTGTATCATTCCTTTGATCGTTAGGACTCCTACCAAGCAACTGACGCTTATGATCATTTTTGCTTTCGTCGTTTCTGCAATGTGAATTGTCCATTATGTGTGTCATATACCATTTCATTGACATTTTGGCTCTGAAAGACAAATTCAAGGATTATATTCATCATATCATTTTCCGGTAATCCAAATTTGATTCGCTTATACGATACAATGCACACTTCACGCTTGTTCCTGATCATGATACACAACTTGATAAGCTTATATAAGCCAAGTGCGAACGCATCCTTAACTGCCATAAATTCCTCATATTTCGTGTTTGCTTCAAGTTATTGATATTTGTTTTTACATTTCAAGTAGTATTTGAATGATCGGTAAAATTAAAAAGGTTTTAATGTATTAATTGAAAAAATGCTTAGAATTGTTTTTACTTATCTGTTATTTATCTTATTTCAGGATAATACTACGGCTAACGATAGCCATATGTTCTGTTCATCTAACAGTGAGTCAGGGAGTTATCACTCCCAGGTATGCCATTTTACAAAGGACCCATTATGAGTGGTTACCGCACATATCCGATTATGATATGGACCAAGCGTTCGTCGTGGCAGAGCACGTGATAAAATCAAAAAGGAAGCATGAAGAAAAAATATTTAAAGGAGGTAAGTGTACACTTGTGCCTAGAGTACCCCCTCCCCCTTCATATATATATATATATATATATATATATATATATATATATATATAATTAATCATCCTTTTTTATGAGTAAGCATTTAACTTCCGTATTAATTTGCCATATTTCTGCTCTCGATTGTGCTTCAATGTTTCAGGCGGAATGAGTATATGTTAGGAATAAGAACTCGCTCCCATTAACTGGAATGAATACGTCTTTTAACAGTTCTTTTTTTTCAATTTACATATACTTAATGGGAAATCGGATTACCATAACCTTCTTGTGTTAAGTTACACCCATTTTGGCCTTCACAAAACTTTGATTTTATCTGTGAATGCGTATTCCCCAAGAAGTTTTAAAAAAATGTTCGGTAGGTTTGTTTATTATGTATCGTTGATTGAGTTGGAAAGTTGCCACTAATGAGATGTAAATTAGATGTAATTTGTAAATGTTGCTGTTAAACTATTTTAATCATATTGAGATTAATTAGATGTTAGAATAATACGATTAGTATCATTCTCAGGCAATATAATTTATGTTAAAAGTCTCGTAATAGGTAGTGTTTACATATTATCCACTTCCTGCTGTCCTGACGACGTAAATGTCTCATAAGTTTCATATAGGAACTTACTTTCTTCACACGATTGCGTGGCAACTTTGAATTTCTAGCGTTTATGCTTGGTCTCTTGAAAAAAAACATTTTTAGAATAACCTGAGTTCGGTCGCAGGAAAGTGATTAAGTTGCTGAAGAATTTCAGCCAGTTAAACAAAAAAATATTGCAATATGTATTCATAGAAGTTACAATTTTTCTTTAAGGTGACGTCACAATATTCACCGGTGATTTTCTGTCAATAAACTTATAATATTGGTTTTAGATTCTTTATACTATGCCTCATGTAATTTTTTTTCTCATAACTTTGCAGGTAGATTAATGAAACCTGGTTCTCATCCCTCATCATCTCGTCACCAGCATCTATTGGCCCCTAACGCCAAGGCATCAAAAATGGAGAGAGCAACCGAGAAATTTGAAGAAGCAACAAACGTTATTAAAGACATGTAAGCAATCTTATTGTAAATGATATAGTTTGACTACACATTTGTGTAGTTATAAGCTTAATCTTTCCCAGAACTTCTGTCGAATGATTTGTAGATCCGCCATTAATGTTTTTAGCAGTTTGTGAGGTAAAAACCACTTCACAAAAATCAACAGTTTAATTCTGATGAACAGTCGTATCGTATGAAAAAAACTGCACTTGGTAAAATCTTCGTACTATCATGTTGGTACTAAACATGTGGTTACCTTGAGAGGCTTGTTCTATTACATGGCCTGAATATCGCTCTCTTGATTGTGCCTTTGTCAACTGGACGAGGGAAAAACCGATACCAAAATAGAATAGCAATGGACCCATAGAGGAAATTTCCAAGCGTTACAGCACTCTGTGGTTCCTGGCCTGGGGAAATATTCATCTTAACTAATCTTACGTCAGTGTTAACCTACATAACTTCCGGAAAACATTCCTCCTGCCACAATGGGTACATTAAAATTATAGAAAAATAATAATAAACCCAAGGAGAATATAGAAATAATAAGAATGGGTCGCTGATGTGACAAATTTTTGAAATAAAATCATGCGTCGAGAGATAAAGAAATTTTAAGTAAAATCTTAATTTCAGCTAAACCTAGGTCTTTAGTCTCGGGATATATGCGAATTTTGCCGGGTGAAAATGGCACTAGCGTGACGTATATTCTTAATCAACAATAATGCTCATTGGCAAATTTTACAAATATTTGTCGTGATGAGGCCAATTTTGCACAGTGAAATCTTCGTATGTCCCTAGAATAAGGCTATTATACTATTCACAGTATTTCCACTTCACTAACAAGGAAATTTCATGCACGTCACTTACTCAGTCACGTGAAAGAAAAGGACATAATATGAATGCCCTGCGTGTTACACTTGTAACTCTGGCATGCAATTTTATGTGAATTTTAGGTATCTATGCATTTAACTACAAACGTTTTACCCTTCACTTATGTATGAGTTGAGATGTGGTATGCTGCGTGTAACAGCCATATTGTACCGAAACAGGGGATTTTAAACTCATCGATAAAATATTAAATTTTAATTACTTCATTTGCCTTCAGATTTAATAATCTAATATGCTATTAATTAATCTCAATTAAAAGCAGGTTTAATTTTCAGCCAATATAAGTTTAGTTGTAACAGGCTTATCGATGAATTTATAAAAATTACTACAACCTCCCCTGTTTTGCATCGAAATATAAAATTTGTATCTTTCAATAATGCAGGTTTAGCTTGACGAAAGAACAAGTCACCTTAGCGTTACCACATGAGGAACTCAAAGGAAGAGAAGCCCTAAAAGCTGCTGAGGCATGTCATGGACATTTCAACTCTCATTCTGCATGCATTGACTCTAAGTACAGATCCATAGATGGGAGCTGCAACAACCTATACAATCCAACTTGGGGAAAAGCACAGACCTGCTTACAAAGACTGCTTCCTCCAGATTATGCTGATGGTAAGTGGAGATATCCCATATTTTTGAATCCGAATAATTTAAAAAAAGGTTTTTTGAAAAAGTGTACCCTCGCGATCAAACTACATACATGCAATTTACTGTCGTGTAAATTATATATTCTAGAGAAAGAGGGTTTTTTTTTTGGGGGGGGGGGCTGTCTCTTTAAGACGCCCGGTGGGGTAGTGGTTAAAAGCATCAAGCTGCTACATCACAGGTCGATCTCGCGACTGGGCAAGGTCGACTCAGCCTATCATCCCTTGAGTGGGTCGATAAAATTAAGACCAAGCATGCTTGGGAACTAACTCTTGAGGTACCGCGTCAGGTTGACCACCTGACCGAGACATATGCTATATGGCAACCCAAGCCCATGGTCAAGAAAGCGGAGATGGGCACCTCCGGCCTTGGCCCCCACGGACTGTCGCGCCATCAGTTTAGTTTTTTATTGTCTCTTTAATTCCTGTGACATTCAGAAATCCAAATCCGTTTTAATGTTAAAACTGCCTAGTTCTAGACTATGCTATTCTTACTAGACGATGGTTCTTCCCGAAGTGAGCTGGAGGAATTTAGAGAAATTCTGCCTTTGGATTTTCTTTCCCTCTGATGCAGTCATCTGTTATGCCCTGCTGAGCAGACAAAAACATGGGCGAAACTTAGGTCCAAAGCTACTTAGAGCTGGGACTGTCGCTGTATTAGTGCTTACATGCGAAGCTATTTTTAGAAATTTATACTACTGTAACGCAGACAGGAATTACTTGAATTGGAAAACCTTTCAAGTTAACCTTCCACCAACTTTATAGCAAAAAATAACAAAGCTGATAATTGTAATATTGAAAATAACGTTGGACAAGAGAATATGGTCTTGAACATTATCATGAGTTTATAACATGATCCAATGACATTATCATGCTTTTTGAGGTTTTCAATGCCTATTTCTGAAAAGAAGGCACAATTTCGGCAGCATAAATAGGCACATACAAAAAATTGCCTGTTTTGAATATTAAGCTATCTAATTCTTGGAAAGTGCAAACGAAAAACCGTCAATTTACATCCATCAAAATTACTGATGTTTTGCTATGCATATTTAAATACTACATCTTTATTTGCCTTCTTCAATTATACCATTTGAGGGTTTATTAATTTTGCAAAGCGGCATAGGACAATTTTAAGAAAGGTCGAAGGGCAACAAGAGCCAGAAAGAACATCAATCAAAACAGACATTCAGATAGACAGTTCCCTTTAGTGGCAAGAAAAAATTCGTTAATACACCGAGCACGTACGATTAGAGTTTTGCCCTATGATTATATACGTGCGTGTTTGATATAAATATGTGCATTTGTTACTCAAATAAAGGGGTTCCCATATTTAGACACATCTCTGACAAATTTTCGAATCATTTTGTTAATTTTTGCGCTATGGAATTATAATATCATGAGGGTTTGTGTATACAAATCCTTTCACAGATGATTATTATAATATCAATTGAATTAACCGTTTCTATTCGTTAGCTCGTGTGTCAGCAAAGTTTTGTCCATATTTGCAATGAAGGAAATTAGGAAATCTGTCTGTTCTATTTCGGGAACTTTTTAATGTGTGTCACTTTCTTCTTTCCCAGGTATCTCCGTTCCTCGGATGTCAAAGGCCGGTAAACCACTTCCTCCTCCAAGAGTAATCTCGCTGTACATTCACCGGCACATGGATAGGCCGGCCCATGATTTCACTCACCTGCTTATGGCCTTTGGACAGTTTGTAGATCACGACATTACACTCACGCCAATTACTGGTATGCCAGCTGGTACGTGTTCCCGCCACGCCATGGCGATGTTTAGCGTTCTCAAAAAGTAAAAGAAAAAAGCATGTGTTATGAGGAATGCAAAGGTGTGAAAGAGGAAGTTTTAATTGGTAATTGAGGGTAATAGAGGACAAATGCGAAGACGTTAAGCTTTTTGATTAATTAAAGCGATACAGATGTGGAACATGAATTTAAGAGTCGAAATGTTATAAAGGTCTCATACAAAGACTTTACAACGCAAATATGATGTAATCATATGTCTGAATGATGTATTTATTTACTGAACATTGAGGAGTTTGGGGACGTAAAATTCTGACAATAAGCATATTATAATTTTCTCTCCGTAAAACTTTTTACAGAATTTTCCGATTCTTATAACACAAATATTTCTGCACACATATTTTTGAGATTATTTCAAGATTTTTGGGATGTATTGTCTGTACATAAACTGTTGTACATTTGTCCTAAAAGTATATTTATCTTAAAGTATATGGACTTTTTCCCAGTTTTAAAACTTTTCTTGCTTGAGGTGTGTTAGATATAATTTTTCATTTGTTTAATATAATTGATCAGTAAAGTAATGATGATAAGCTTTGAGTAAAAAAAAATATGTATTTCAATTTCAATAGTATCGTAGGCATAATATCTGTACATCGAAAAACGGAATTAAGGGTAATATTAATCAAATCATAAAGAACTCCTTAAAGTATTTCACTAATACTTAATAAAAATTAAACCATGAAGCCATGACTTTGATTTCCTTTTTTATCAATAGAAGGCATAAATTTTTATTGAAATGTTCTTATTAGGCAGTAGTTCAATCTAAGAAGTACGTGTTTCGGTGCACAATTTGAAGTAAAATGATGTATTCGTCTGATAGTCTAAACTGCCCTGTCCCGTAATATTTGGCTGGTTAGAGGCATAAAATAATTCTAACCAATTAGTATATGAAATGAAATAAGAATTACATCCAATTTTTATTTTCACTGTCCAGTCGTAGTTAATGAATAAAAACAATTCTTCTTTCGTCTACGAGGTAAAAGGTTTGATGAACAATTCAATGCTTTAAAAAATGAAATTGAATGTACTGCTTAAACTATAATAATCTTATCGTTTAAAAAATCCTACAAAAATAAATAATAATGAAACCTTACAATAGAAGTAGAAATTTTTCATTTCATTATAAGTTCATAATAATGAATGTTAAGTAAGATGGCAGAGAAGCTGCAATTCAGGATTATAGGTCAAGTGCAGTACATTATGTGAGCTAGAGGCAAGCAACAGAAAATGAGATATTTTTCTCTACCAGATGCTGTATTGTATCAAATAACGATAGCCAATACCAGTTTTTTCAAAGGAAGTAATCACAGTATATTTAACTCACGCGCCTCTGGCATTGTTCTATTTATTTTGAAGGAAATCTGAGGTTCTGTCTTTCAGTAGTGATTGAAACGCATTCTGTGTGACGTTCAGCAAGAAAAATGAAACATTCCCTTGATATATTTCAATTCTGTCAGTGTACTGACATTTTTTAATTATGGAAATCTTTTTTAAAAATGCTCTCACGGATGATGAATGATTTACTATACAACATATTTTTGGGGAAAAGTTAATAGAATAATGTTTTCATTGCTAACAAGTTGTTGAAAATATTGATGAGTTGAAATATATTTACAGAAAGTTATGTAGATTACATTGATAGAATCTCGATCGATGTCAGAATTACGAACCTGTAGTTCTCTATTTATTTCAGTAACACAAAGCATACTTAAAATACTATAATGCGAATAGCATAAATTGTTTCAATTATGCATATTTTATAAAAAAAGGTTATTTAGAAATCTAGGAGTTACATCTATTATTTTGAGAAATACATTATTATGACTTTAACTGCGCAGTTGAAACACAACTAAAACGTAGATAGTTTGGGCAGTATATTCAAAATGAAAAAAAAAATCAAATTCATTGGTGGTAAAGGCATTGCATAAATTTTGATAAAAATACTTCTATCAATTTTAAAATTTTTTATTTTACTATAACATAGTATTTTTTAAAATTATATAAATTTTGATAAAACTATGCACATAAATAAAAGTTTCAAAAAATTTCACCATTGTTTCAGCCTTTTGTTGTTCAATGAATTTTTATTTCTTATGAGGTATTTATAAAATCTAATATTAGTATAGCCTTTTCTATTCGTTTTCAAAAAATAGAATATGTTTGAGGTTAATACAAAAATGTACCTAGTTATGTAACATGAGATAAAAGTAAAATATGTGTAATAAATTTTGAAGAAAAAGTTTAGATATATTTTAAAGTTAAACCTATAAAGTTTTTATTTAAACGTCTCAGGTGCTTACAATGCATAATACTATTAAAGTTTTTATTCTTCCTGATTTTATCCTCAGTAAAAAAACGCCCAAAATGTAGCTAGTTATGGAACGTGAGATAAAAGTAAAATATATGTAATAAATGTTGAAGAAAAAGTTTGGATATATTTTAAAGTTAAACCTATAAAATTTTTATCTAAACATCTGAGGTTCTTACAATGCATAATACTATTAAAGTTTTAATTTTTCCTGATTTTATCGTTAGTAAAAAAAAACTTACCTTTTTAAGCGAATAAACTCTTTAACAAACAAAACATAAAGTGCATAGTAAACAGTTTGGGAATTTCTATTAAATATTATTTTAAGTGCGATTTAATATGTTTAAATTATGTTCAAAGTTCAAGAAACTTAGAACGTTACCCAAGTTGGTGCAGGAACACAAATGCATTCCCAACAGAATCGCTAAACATCAAAATGGTAAGTGGATATTCCAATAACCTGCATTAACAGCAAATAACTCGCTTCCCACGATGAAGGTAAGGTAGCTGACTAATACCCACTTAGATACATAGCACGATTAATGACACATTCTAACACTAACAAAGTATAAAAAGCAATTAAATAACATTTCTAATAAAATAACTGTAACACTGTAATAATAACTGAATGATAGCACTGTGCATTTTTAGGTATGAGAATGAGTGAATAACAAGAGATTGCATGATTATAAATAACACGAATGCAACATGCTTTCTATAATTAGGCAGTAATTAATCCTCTAAGAATGAATGAAATAAAGTACATATGTGAGTGTTTATTTTTCCTTTCCTCGAGTATATGATAATTAATAAATTGTAAGAGTGCATGAATGGTTTTGCTGAATTTTAATTATTTGCATGTTTATTATAACAATTTTATGACGATTACTTGACTGATAATACTGTATATTTGTGAAGTTTCTTTAATAATTTTCACTAAAAATAGCACGCATTAACAAAGAAAATAATGTACAGCCTGTGAAATTAATGCATAGCATAACGCCTTTTAATTTTGCACTTGTGCAGTCTGACTGTACAAAAATAATATTAATCAATAATAACAAACTATGTAACATATTAAGAATTACTAAAAATAACATCTAATTTTGTATAATGTATTCAAATTATATAATTTTACATATATTGAATTTAATTCAATTATATTTTTGCTTGTAATCCTATGTGATTTAAAATTAATATTATGTGATTAAAAATTTCAGAAATTTGCGCGATTTTTTTAAGATACGTGACAGAATTGAAAGATGTGGACAACTTTACTTCTATGCATAGAATTATATTATTGAGAAGTACCTGTTATGATTATTTTCACAGCCTTTGAGGAAATTTATATTGAAATATTGTATATTTCTATTTACTTTTATAATCAGTAAATTATATTTCTTTTTACTCTGAAAATAATTTATCTGTTGTTGAGTACACATATAAATCATTTAGCTTCTTACCTTATCTATTTAGCGATGATTTATCAAATAAGTACTTTTACTTTTATAATTTAATTTCTGATAAAATATTTCTAATATATATATAAATGCAATATCAATAAAGGTAAGAATACAAATAGTTCATGTTTGAAATCATACAGTTAGAATTATAATCATCTTATATAAAGAGTTATTTTTTCTTTATAAATTTATGTAGCAGAGTGTAAATATTAAATTTATAATTCTGGAGTATCTGGAATAATAGATAACGTTAATTTGCTTTAATTCTATAGATCGTAAACTAGATATAATCAGTTTTATTCTATGGCAAAGATATCACAGTTAATTAGAAATAAATACGTTATAATTTATTAAATCTTATTTCATCAAGTTATATTATCTAACCCGAAAGAGCTTGAACTTTAAATCTCTAGAGTTAATGCAATTTTCTCGGAATATAGGTGGTGCTCAGATGATACAGTGCTGTCCCCACAACAACGATACGCATTCCCAGTGCTTCCCGGTCCTTTTGCCTCAAGATGATCCTTTTTTCTCCAAGTACAATCAAGATTGCCTCAATTTTGTGAGATCAGCACCATGTCCTCTTTGTACATTAGGTAAGAATAAAGAGTGTTTTTATGATTTTTTTTTCTTCTTATCACCATATTTACAACTTGCAGGTGAAACGAAATGAAGCTTATCTTTCTCCTTTATATCTACCTATTTATCTGTTTATCTACGTATGTCTCCAGATCCCTCCTCTCTCATATCACTATCCCTCTCTCCCTTAATATATATATATATATATATATATATATATATATATATATATATATATATATACAGTGGAATCTCGATCGATCGTTTTCGGAATCATCGTTTTCCCGTATGTGTCGTTTATTTCATTCAGTCCCGACGATCATTGCTTTGTTATGTTCCTGGATCTATCGTTTTCCCGCATTTATCGTTCAGTTCAGTCGGACCCTTGAAAAACGATAGATCGAGATTCCACTGTATATATATATATATATATATATATATATATATATATATATATATATATATATATATATATATATATATATATATATATATATATATATATATATATATATATATATATATATATATATATATATATATATGCGTGTGTGTGCGTGCTTGCTTGTTGATTTTTTCGTTTCTGGGCTCTCAAAAGACAGTTTTGGGTATGGGAGTCGGTAGCACATAAACTTGGATATTCTATGAAACTTTGTAATAACTAATTTATGCTTATTTTATATAATTTCATTAGTTATGTTTTAAAAATGGAACATTTAGATAAAGGTCTTCAGTTTTTGCCTGATTTATATTCATTGAAGGAACTACGATGCATGTATCAAATAGTTTCATTTATCAAGCCTTGAAACTTTAAAATAATCACTTATAAAACATTTTCAGGTCCCCGTCAGCAGATGGATCAAATTACAGCTTTCGTGGATGCCTCCACTGTATATGGAAGTCAAGAGAACAACACAGAATCATTGAGATTGTTCAGAGAGGGTGAGTATGAACAACTAACATGCACTGGAGAAATATTACTTCATATAAATAAGTGTTTATCCGAAAAGCAGGAAATATAAAGATTTTGTAGTAATTCTATTAATTCAAACCAAAATTTTTTATTTAAATATATTGAAAAATATCTGGGGCGAAAGTTGATTACATGACAGATTTTAGTCCAGTTATGGGGTTTGATAATAATTGTTAAAATTGCGTCCCATATTATAAAGCATAAATATCATTAAATGTATGCCTTTGACTCGAATTTTATATAAATTATTTCAACACCTTATCAACCTATTGATCGTAAGTCAGTTTCAAATAGCTGCTTGTTGTTCAATATGAAATGAGAGCTAATTCTTTGGGTCAATAAAAAAAATAAAACCTAAAGATTGGGTGAATAAGGAAATTATAAGGAAGGAGAATACAAGGAAATCAAAAGCAGTTATGCATTTTTAAAATACTATTCAACAATAAATTTTTACGTATACGTTAGCATCAAAACGCGATTAAGTTTCGATCTCTCAATAAGGTAGAACAATAATACTGTTCTTTAATATATATTTTTAATATTATCCTTTCAGGTAAACTTATCGTCACTAAAGTGCCCCATACCGGAGATTTGCTTCCTCAAACTGAAAATGCCAAAAAGGATCAATGCAGTGTACCTCAAAGGAATTTGTATTGCTTCAGAGCTGGTTAGTATATAATATATGTTATCATTCAGTCATTTTATGCATAAACTACTCAATTTTCAAACCTCATTCAATCACATTTTTATTTTATGTAAACTACTAGAAAACAGCAACAATATCTATTATTTAAACTTAGGTAGTGAGAAAGTGTCACACTTTAATTGTATTTTAATATTTGATATGTACAGATATAAATGAATTCAAACTAAAGTACAGGTTGCACACAGTTTATCGTTTGAAGCTCTAACTTAAATGTTATATCTCCAAATATTATATAGTGTTTTTATAAACCAAATAACGTTTGCTGAATGCTTCAATGTGGTGGTGCCATCTTGTGTCGATTTATGAAATGCAAAGAAGGTCCCCATTATTGAGAAAGTAAAGCTTTCTATATTCTGAATAATTTTTTTCAAAATTTAAAGGTATTTACAACGTATGCAGTAGTATAAGCTGCAAAATGAAATGCTTATGAATAGTACCATAAAAGAAACGGTTTTCTTTAGTGGCACTATAAGTAAAAATTAATAATTTTCACTTGTTTTGCAATCGGAACAGTGAAATATGGTGCTGCCATCTGTTATCCTCTTTAGGAAATGAAATAATGACTAATTCTGTAACAAATAGTCTTTGAAAAATTACATTAGGATTTTCCAGTTAACAATGATGTAGGTACTAGTAATTTTTCATTTTTATATTACTTCATGATATATTTCTTATAATTCTTTCTATGAAAGTTTTAAGTTTTTGAATTATGCTACTACAGTGAAATGATTTTTTAAAATTTGTAATTAAAATTTAGAAGAAAAACTAACAAAATATACTAAAACTCTTTATACAGAATGAAAATATTACAATTCTATGACCGCCACTCATTATTTCATTAATGCCATTAACTATAAAATAAATTTTCTTATTAATTTTTATATAAATTGTCCTAAATAAAGCATAAATATGAAATGAAATAAAAAAAAAATGATGAATTAAAATGAAATGAATAAAAAAAAATGAAAATTATTCAGGGGAAAATTTTTTAGTTGTAGAAAAAGGGACGGTTTTCTTATAAAGATTTAAAGAAAAAAATTGTTTAGAAAAATAGAAGTTTCTATTTTCGCTACTTTACCTTCATAAAATATTATTTTCTGTAAGTTAAAGTGTGATTTGTTGAATCTATCTCTAAACAAGTTTTTTAGAAATAAATTGTTTGGTTTTTTATTCAATATGTTAACAATAAAATCGTTTCATAACTTTAATCATCTGCAGGTGACGCTAGGGTCAACCAACATCCAGCACTCACTTCTCTTCACACCATATTCATGAGGCAGCATAATAGAATTTGCGATGGGCTGAAGCATGTCAATCCCCATTGGGATGATGAAACCTTGTTCTGGGAAGCCAGGTAAATTTCGCATGAGAGGAATGTGACTTTGTATTAACACACACACATATATATGTGTGTGTGTGTGTATGTATATCTGTATTTTCCTCTATGATAAAAAAATCATTTAAGTATTAACTTGAACAATATTCGATTCTTTTGTTAAGAACTATAACGTTGAATTTGTGAATGTCACACGTAAATTAAAATTTACATTAAATCGTATTTTGTTTGATTCATTGATGTGATTCAACTGGAATCTTTTAATCTGTTTCGGCTTGAAAATAGTTTTAATAATTAAAGATGAATTTCTTTTGTGGAGAACTTATTTTCAAAATTAGGTTTTTAAAAAAAAGAATCTAAATTTAAAAATTATTTTAAGCATTCTAGCTTTTTTTTATTCGAAATTTCTTCATAACTCATATGAGATTTTGAGGTTTTCCTTGGACATGACATAAAAGTTCTGCAAGTGTCACTACGATGTATGAGAATAAAATTATTCTCTTATTGTCAGGAGTTGCATGTATTATGACCCTTAAATTTTTTAATGTTTTCCCCTTAAACTCTTCTGAAGAAATATGCTATCAATTTAAGATATATCCAGTATATACTTATTTAATAATCGTGAGAAATATACATATATAACAGCTTACATTTAAATTTTCCTATAATATATACAATATACATTTGTTTCAAATTTTCTCCTACAGCAAGTACTGTCTACTAATGTGTATTACTTATTTCTCATATATAACTCAGACAAATCAAATCGAAGATGAATCTAAGGCATTTTCTAAAATATAAAATCTCTGTTAAGGTAAGAAAAATTGAAATATTTTTTCTACCTCCTCTACCATGTATGAGAATAAAATTTATACAACATGTAAGATATTGTACACAGTACAATTGTGATTGAAATGCATGTCAAGATACAATTTATGCAGGAAAACACATTTTTTGTAAATTAAATTATTTATCAGTTTAAATTTTAAGATATATCTGTGGGGAAAAAATTTACTTATACTTTTCTTTTATTTTTATAAAAATTTTCTAATATTTCTAGGAGGATAATTGGAGCCCAGTTTCAGAAAGTTGTGTTTGGAGAGTACTTACCTGTAGTTCTTGGATCTCATTACATGGATTTCTACAGTTTGTGGGTTTTGGATTCTGGTTTCACACAGTACAACTCCAAGATGGAACCTACTATGATCAATGAATTTTCCACTGCTGCCTATAGGTATGGTCATTCCTTGATCGACGGTCTTTTCAGTGAAATTCAAGAGCACTCTGGGCATATTTCTGGTATCATGTTGAGGAATTACTTCTTCTTCCCATTCGAGCTGTATGACGGACAACTAGATCCATTGGTAAAGGGACTGACACTGCAGCCAGCACAAAAATTTGATCCATACCTCGTACCAGATGTCAGGAATTTCTTGTACAGGTACTGTATACGTTCTGGAAGTAGATATACTTGTGTTGTTGATCGTGTTTTTTAAAAATCAGTAGTTTAAGAGCAATTAATGATGGTCGAATCCATATCTTGTTTAAGTGATCAGAAGGAAAAACAAACAAAGGGGACAAAGGTGGCAAACAAATGTTTTAAAGTTGTTCGAGAATATTTTTTCTCTCTTATTGCTAAGAGAAGAAAAAAAAATCATAGGGTAGGCAAAGCGCCTCCGAACACAATAAAATCCTCATTATTGAATAAGGATACACATCTGATTTTAACTGAAAGATGTACATTTATTTAAGTACAATATAATAATATTAATAACTGCACATTGAGAGAAAATTCCGACCTCAGTTTAAATATGTATTCTAAGCAATTCTACTTGAACAAAATTTTAAGTATTTAATCTTTTCATAATTTTTCACACATTTGTTCCATTATCAATTAACATTATCGTTTTTACCATACCGATTTTTAACAATTTTAGAGTAATGTTTCATTCTGTATTTTCACAATTTTTTCAGCTTTTCTAAATATTATGTTTACGATTACGCCAATAGATGGCAGCACTATTCGGACTTTACTTATTGGATAGAGTTTTTAAGCGGAAGTAGAATAAATTCGCTATTCCTCTCTAAATACTAGTAATTATTTTCTAGACGCTTCGCATTTTTATTACTTTGAATATTTTTCATGTAACAAAACAGCAATGTTATATTTGATATGCGTTTGTATTTATTAAGATGTTCTGTTTTACTTAAATGTATTTTGAGCGGAAATTTAAAAAGAAAGTTCCCACAAAATCAAATAATACACAGCCATTGTCTAAAACGTAATCGTTTATCATCTGTTGGAGGCAATAACAATTTTTTGTTAATAAGTATTCCCGGTTTCTTTGTCTTCAACTTTTCTTTAACAATTAATGAATTTCAAAAGTCCTTTAGCGTGAATAAATACATTTTAACGGTGGCAGTAATGATTAAACTAACCTTATTATTAAACTCTTATGTGCTCCATTAAATAACGTTTAAATATTCATTGTTTAATGCACTTGCAAAAGTTTTGAAACGATTTAAAGATGAAGCTTAGCCAAAATTCATATAAAATGGGTTATAACCACAGTATCATTATTATTAAATACGCAGCGACTGATTTTTTAAGAATTAATGCTTGTTGCACAACTGAAAACATGTATTTTACATCTTTATCTGTTAGAAATGAGGAATGCACGACAAACGAGGAAGTGGGTAAAAAATAAACGTTCTGGGAAAAAATTGAAATTTTACGCTCCAAAGCCCTAAAAGCTTTTGAAAAAAATTCTTCTATAAAATATTCTCCTGAGATGCCACGATGTACTTTTTTCTTTTTATTTGTGATTGTGCATACTGGAGGAACTGATGGCTTTAATAACTTAATCGTGATAAAGCAATCCAAATCTATCGTAAATTATTCAGTCCTGACTCATATTAGTTATTTATAAACATCTAAATGCAAATTTGATTTTTTTCCTCTAACCATATTCGTGAATAGTTGTACAGTGAAATCGGGGATTTTAATGCATTGAGTACACTGGAAAAAAATTTTTTTTGGTTTAGTTCATGGTTCATTCTAACGGATTTCACAAAAATGAACTAAAGTTAATGCATGGAATTAATACAAGTTCCAGAATGATTAATATGAGTGTTTGAAAAAAATTATACATTAACGTCAAGGTTTTATTTTAAGTATTATTTTTCGAAACAACTCAAAATATACTATACTTCAATATACTATTTTTCATGGGCTTAAAAACATCAACTGATGTCTATTATTTTCAAAGGAATTGTAATGCATTCCAGATCATAACAATTAAATTGCATATTTTCTTAGTATGATATGTATGGAAATATTTTTCTCAATTTAGGGTCATATAATCTTAATATCACTAGCATAAAAGCTTTACAAAATTTTCTAAAAATTGTCGGATGAATTTTGACCTTGTTTTAGTGATATTTCTAAATCTACACTCTGTTATCAGATCTTTCAAGTTTTTCTGTGACCATTCAGTTGACTTTAAAATTTTCTAATTTTCTGAATTGTGTATGAAGTATCAATGGCGAATAAATTCAATATTTACAACTTTCTCAACAAACAATTTGCTATCTTTAATTTTTAAAAAACATTTCCTTCTTTCTAAAAACAGTTAGTGATACTCGTAGTTACTAAATTTTTAGGTGTCACTAATATTTATTTATGGTTTCGTTTTCTAAATAGTGTATAAATTATCACTGTTACCATCAATATTTACGACTTTCTACACAAATAGTCACCTGATTGCTTCTAAGTTTTCCTTACCATACCGATATTTAACAATTTTAGAGTTAAGTTTCTTCCTATGCTTTCTCAGCTTTAGATTTCTGACTTCTTTTAATTTAATTTTTATAATGCATTATGGATAGTTATATTTATTATTTTCTTGTTTTCTACATAGTATCACTTCATGTATAAAGTATTACTTCATTTTCTGTTTCTACAGTTTTTTCAATAAACAGTCAACCGATATTTTATTGTTTACTCTTGATAAAAGTCGTTTATAAAGTATCACTGATATTTATATTTATTATTTTCTTATTTTCTACATATCATCACTTCATGTATAAAGTATTACTTCATTTTCTGTCTCTACAGTTTCTTCAATAAACAGTCAACCGATATTTTATTTTTTACTCTTGATAAAAGTCGTTTATAACGTATCACTGATATTTATATTTATTATTTTCTTATTTTCTACATATCATCACTTCATGTATAAAGTATTACTTCATTTTCTGTCTCTACAGTTTCTTCAATAAAGTATCAACCGATATTTTACTTTTTACTGTTGATAAAAGTCGTCTATAAAGTGTCACTGATATTAATATTTATTATTACCTTATTTACAGGCGGCGAGGCAACGCCACTGGTCTCGATCTTGCAGCATTCAACATCCAAAGAGGTAGAGATCACGGCATTGCAGGGTACACCAGTTACGTCCAATATTGCTTTGGAGTAGAGGTTAAAACATTCGAAGACTTAGATCGTTTCATGACACCCGAGAGGAGGAAGAGACTGCAAGATATCTACCAGTGAGTACACGGTTTCTTCTTTGTTTGTTAGAGAGGGTACTAAAATAGCTCAATCATAATTTTTAGTCTTATGTTAGGTATCATTTTAAGTAAAATCTAAAAGTTTCAGATTGATAAAATGTGCAAGACATCCCTCAAAAGAGAGCATAATTGTTAAGCAAAGAACGCCAGTTCCCTGCAAAGTTCTGAAAAAAAAATGTTGATTAACATAGAAGGCCTGTGGATAGAACTTAACCATAGCTAAATGTGATATTACGATCATAGCGTAAACATGATATGCTTTACAAACCTGTACAGGACACATCCAATCCCGAAGTGTGATTAATGCCCCCGTAAACTCTCATAAAAATGTGTTTTGCACAATTTAGTCTTCAACTAACAATTGAAATTTTCCACCGTAAATAGTAGACGACATTGCGGGTAAAACTGCAAATGGTTGGTAAAAACTTTTTTAATTGTATTGTCTCCAGCATACCCTTAAAAATGGGCACATCCATATTAATGGTGATACATAAATCCACGGCTACAAGATACTCTGCAAATAGATATTATCTAAAGCATAAAGGCAATCAGTAAGAAAAAATTAAAGACATTTTATCGGTTACATTTTTTGGCAGTTTGTATATGTACAAATAAAAAAATGAATGTAACTGGAGATCCAACCACGTTAAATTTAAAGCTAGAAATGGAATTTAATGAGCATTTTTTCACAGTACGCAAGACACAAATACTTTTTCCCTTGAGCGGTGATAAATATTTAAAAAAAATTTAAACAGATATCTATTAAGAAAGAAAAGTAAAATTCCGAAATGCGTGATGGAATGAGTTTTATATTAACAGTTCATAATCAACAGCGTCGGCATGTTCTTTTAACAATTGTTTTTTCAAAAATGTGATCTTGAAGATAAATTCGTGCTGGCATTGTGTCATTTAAACGTTGGTTTAAACAGTAAATAATAGTACAGCTAAATATCTTAGTATAGAGAATAGTAGTTGTAACAGAAGGGATACATTTCATTTATTTAGATAGTTTAAAATCACAGAACAAAGAGAAAACTGAAGTAGATTATCTCTAAAATTGTTTTCTTTTTATCCTGAGCCCATTGTTTATTGTAACAAACAATTTTAACTGCACTGCAGTATACAAGTGTAAAAACTGCATAAACAACTATATAGTGGAAAATAATATTATAAAAATCTATAAATATATATATATATATATATATATATATATATATATATATATATATATATATATATATATATATATATATATATATATATATATATATATATATATATATGTATATGTATATATATACAGTGGGATCTCGATCGATCGTTCCCCGAATCATCGTTTTCCCGTATGTGTCTTTTATTTTACCACCCAACCCTGACGATCATATTGCTTTGTTATGTTCCCGCATATATCGTTCAGTTCAGTCTGTCCCTTGAAAAACGATAGATCGAGATTCCACTGTACACACACACACACACACACATATATATATATATATATATATATATTATTTTTTAATAAAAAATAAAATAATTTTTTTTAGGTGATCATCTTACAGGAATTGTTTAAAATTTTTGTATGAAATCTTAATATATATGGTCGCTGTTTGCAAGATGCAATTACAGGAAATAAAAATTACCAATATAGGGCTGGATGAAAATCGATTATTAATCTCTGTTTGACGGGAATAGTCCCACTTAAAAAATGATTCAAGAAAATATAAAGTCATAATAAAGCCTCAAAATTCTAATTTCAACAATTCTACCTAAGTCGACCCCTAATTAAGGTTTTGTGGTCTCTGGAAGCTGAATCTTTCTAAAAATCTGCCAGTGCAAAATTTACTGGGAATGTAAACAGCACGTGTGTGTGTGGAGATTCACTTAGAAAACCCATCGTTCAATAATTTGCTCTGGGACTTAATTTTTCTGGGACTTAATTTTTAAACCCGCACTTCGCTACAGAGTACATTCAAATTAAATACAACGGTCAATGTATGCAATTAACCCGCCAGGACGCGCGCAGACAACAACGCGCAGATTTCATTTTAAAGGCATTTTAATGATCTTTCTCGTGATATAAATTTTATAACCCTCAAATTATAATTTTACATGCAAACTTAAAAAAAGGTACAAAAACAGCTTAAAAATTTAATTAAAAAAATCTAAGAAGAATTTTTCAAAAATATTTCCTAGTGCACCCCTACACCATAAGAAGAATCGCCATGCAAAATTTCAGCCCTTTAGGTCCAGCGGTTTGGTCTGTGCGTTGTATGTCAGTGAGTCAGTTAGTTACGGAACTGTTTTATATATATAGATTAGTGAAATAAAAAATACGAAAAAATGAAATTTTACTATCAGTATAAGCATAATGGAAATTGTAGTAATAAACTACGGTTGAAAGCATGAGAGTAGTTAACATATGATAAACCTAAATTTCATTTCTCTTCCAGGTCTGTACATGATATCGATCTTTTCACTGGAGGCACCTCTGAAAGCTACGTCCCAGATGGAGTTGTGGGACCCACATTCGCCTGTATAATCGGTATTCAGTTCTACCACCTCAAGTATGGTGACAGGTTCTACTTCGAACACCATGGAGAAGCTGGATCTTTCACACTTGGTAAGGGAATCTCTATTCTTATACTTAAAAAATAACTCCGAAGTTTTATGTATTAATCTTTGTTACGAAAATATAAATGTAAAAAAAAGCCAAAGGATTTCTTAAAAGAAAATCAAACTCAGTATGAAAAAATGTCGAAGATCATTATAGAAATAGTGAACCCGATATTTTAAATTGAAAAAGAAATCTATATCAATGAATTGCATCAGTTATTTTCGTTTACTGTAAACATTTTCTTATCTTTAGAGGCGATACAACGTAAGACATTAGTGTAAAGCAGAAATCTCTAAACGGTTTGTTTGTTTTCTTTTCAAGGTTGTCTTTAAGACAATATCAACAAAATACAATCTCATTTTCTAAACGACTCATCTCTATTGTTTGTCGTTAGAGTCTTTACTTTATTCATTGCATGAATAACCTTGCTTATATTGGCCAGACCATTAGAAAAGCTATCGAGCTGCATCCCTAAGTGCCTATAAACGATGTTGCTGAACAAGAAATTTAAGTGTTGCATCCCGAACTTGTATCTCTGGTCATTGTTTATTGTTTCAAGTTGTCAAAGGTTAGAACCCTTTGCGCCTCTGTTCAACTTCTGGACTTAAATTCCGGGAAAGTTTCTGTATTAGTGACAACTCCAACACTCTGTTCGGTGGCTGCAAATCAATACCGAATGTTCTATCTGCTTGAAAACCTATCAGCTGTTAAACTTCTTTGCTACTTTCACTAAATATATATATATATATATATATATATATATATATATATATATATATATATATATATATATAAGTTGTTTTTTACTGAAGCATTCTTTATAGGTTTCTTTTATTAATGTTTGTTATTCTCATTATGTTTTTCCTTCATTAATTTTTTTTAAAACTCTAGGTTCATCTTTTGATTTTTATGTTCAATTTTTCTTAATTTTTGGTAATTTTTCTTCCTTGGTTTTTCCTGATATCTTTTTTGTACAGTACTTTGCAGGTGAAACAATTACTTTTTGTATAGAGGCAAATTAATGAATATTACTTTATTATTTACACAAATGCACATGTAAAATATTGTACATATTTGCCTTTACAAGCAAAGGTAAATCAAAAGCAAACTGAAGCACAATGCAGCTAAATAATCTTGGCCGTAAAAAAACATACATTTTTTATATACCTGAAAAGTTATTATTACAGAATACGAAACATGTTCCCACATTCTATTAAAACATTCTGCAAAGGACAACGGGCTCAACGACCCATATATATATAAAATGTTACCCAAACTTTCCCTTCAATAACAGATCTTGGATGAAAAGAAATCGTTCAAGGATAAATCTGAAATAGCTTAAAATTAAGCCGCGTCGAGACACAAAAAATTAACGTAAAATGGGAAAACATAAAATGCGCATTGAAATTCAAAAATTCTCAGCAACCAATGTGGAATGGAACTGGCTCTTGTTTTTTACCTTTAGATTACAAATACGGAGTTCCAGATTTTGAAATCAATTTTTTGAATGTCATTCTGGGTTAATTTTTCCGACTTTTTTTCCCTTTATCTAGGTTTTCATTGATTAATGATTGAAAAATTTCTTTCAAAGAAAATAACGATCGTAACTTTTTTTTTTTACGATTTGAATCTAAAGTATTTCAAATGTCGGAAAATTCTAAGGCATTTTAAATTACTGTATGAATTTTTTTACTTTCCAGTGTAATTGAAATTAGTATACGTCCTATGTTATTATGAGTGTCATTTTGTGTACTTATTTGAGAGTATTTATTTAATTTCGGAATCAGTCTTCTCATATCTGAAATTTTTGATACCAGAATAGAGCCAAGGAATTTGAACGACTCTCTTTATTAATTCGCTTACTCTGGAATATACATTTCACATAAATAAATGTATTTTAAATATTTTAAATAAATAAGTATATTTCTTACATATCTAAAATACATGTTCCAAATAAAGGAAACCTGCTTTTGATTTTTTTAAAATTTGGACATAAAATTAAATGGCTAATATTCCTCTCTCTATAGATATTATGCAGATATATTAATATTTTAATTTATTTACTATTGAATATATTACAAGACCCCCCTCCATCTCAAACTCGATATGTTACCGATTTTTTATTCAAAGGTTAATAAAAATTCCAAGTTCATTTATACATTGCAATTTTAATGATAATGTTGTTAAATATTTAAATTAAGGACTGTTATTCATATTAAAAGCATTGGAATGAATTGTCACTCATTAATTTGTGGTGTAACTTATCTGTGCTTAAGAAAGAAGGCTTTTGATGACAACCCTTTTGCTTTGTTTGTCATCTTGAAAAACAATGAAATATCCTCCCCTCTTCCATGTTAGCTCTACTTAGAGTTTGTTTACAACTGCATTGAGTAATTGGCCCCTTTTAGAACTTAAAATAATACTACAGTAAAATAAAGATTCCTCTTTTGGCCAACAGAGGGAAAGAAATTATGATATTATTATCACCTCAATATTCCATAGTGGCCATTATGAAATATAGATAAATATACCTTTCACTCGCCAACTCCTAGCCAAATTAAAACAGAACTTCTGTTATTTTGTTTCTGTTGTATAACTCTTCCAAGAATATCTGTGGAATACACTCGAAACGTAATTTAGTTTACGGAATATAATTCCTAAATTTTAGTAAGCTATTGAAGATTTTTATTAAAATTATTCAAATTTAAGAAAGATAAATAAGAATTTGTCTTCTTAGGATTGACGCATTCACATTAGAATTGAATATTAGATTATTTCTGAGCCTATGAAGTGAATTGTATCTTTTAACAATTTACGTTTATTCTTTTTGTAGAAAGTCACAATAGATTTATTCTTGATCATCCATACACATGAATGTGATTTTCTAACTGCGACATGATTTTGAAGCAACTACAAATAATAGAATAATTAAAAACATTGATCTATTGATAAGTTATGGAGAATGAAATAATCTTAATACGTTAGTACTTTGATGGCAATCACAATGAAAAACGAAAAAATAATTTCAGGTAGTCTCTTCTAACGAAACTACCGCGGATTATTAACGTAGGATTACTTATCGTTGCTTACCTCTTTTTTTTATACATTTTGGTACTTTAATGTTTAATTGTCTACTGCTTGCCCAAGCGATACCGACGGGGTTTGACACGTTGCCAAAATTATAACTTGGGACGACGGACGTCTGAAATTTTACTTTACTGCGGGCTGTTATGGAGGAAAGTAATCTTACGTTGAAACAGAAAAAAAGAGAAACTATTCTGTTTCATTTTTATAACAAGTAGACAATTATAATTTTACTTAAATTGCAATTTGCAATCTTAGATTTAAGAGTTGCATTTGAATTAAATTTATTTGATTTATTATAGACAAAACTTGAATAAAACTTTTTCAGTGTGAAATTTTTGTTTTTCTGAAGACTATGTAAAGTATATTTAACAAATATTTGCTTAATATTTTTTACGAGTAACACTTTATTTTTTTATTACAGAACAACTCGAATCCATCAAGAAATCTCCGTTGTCCAAAATACTTTGTGAAAATACCCACATACAAGATATTCAACAATATGCCTTCAGATTCCCCTCTTCTTCGTAAGTTTGAATTGAATTTTATCTTGATCTGCGTGGAAATTTTAATTATTCACGTTGTTTATACTTATTTTGATTATGAATATTTGTTGTTCTCGTTATTTTTATTTGCAAATTTTATGTGTTACAAATGTTATTTATCCTATTAGGGAAATGTTTGTCTTGGACAATATATTTACACAGTTTTGAATAGGTTGAAAATTTTTAATACCGGAATGAATGGTTCTTTAATTTTGAGCATAATCAAAATACACAAATAATTTATATTCAGGGGATTCTGGGAAAACTAACTAAAATTTCCGTACAAATAGTAATTTAACATTCACATTTGCCAAGGAATTTTTTTCATCTTATTTTTAGTACCAATTCCAATTTCTCAGATTTGCTTTGTGATTCTTTGAACACAGGGTTATTACTTTTGATGAAAATAAAACAGAGGAGGAAATTGTTCGAATATACTAGTATTGTTTCTATTTTGTCCCTAAGTAGTATGAATTATAAGTATTGGGAATCTCGGTCATGTTAATAGAGATTTTACCATGAATTAATGTAATAGAACAGGCCATTGTTATGCCCACGTGGAAAGCAGAAATTTGCACTAACAAAATAATATTAAAATATTTGTATTCAATATTAAAAGAATTGGAAATGGAATTTACTTTATCAGAACTAGCTGTTTGTTACGAGACGGAAGTTAAAATTTGTTTGAAAGTTGACAGAGTGGTTGTCACAATACAATATAAATTACAATATGTCATATATATTATTCCATAACACAGCTTAAACATGTTTTTAAGCTTATCTTTAACATGTTAAATCACAAAGATAAAATTGTAATATTTTAAAACTTAGGTGTGTAAATGATTTTAACATTGTGAATACCTTTTTGTTTTACGGGCAATTCATTATTCTTAATCGACTCGAAACGATTAATAAATACATTTAACACGCACACTAAATCATTAATCATATTTATCCCCAAATAAAGCGTTAAAGAAAAGAGGCTAACCAATTCGAAAAATGAATAATTTCTTATACTTCGTTATGAAATATTTATTTATAAAGCCTTTAAATATTTATTAAGTAAAATTTTAATGTTAAAATACGAGAAAAACTTTTCTTATGTAAATAAGTAATTTTTTAAGTTATAAAGCCATAACTAATATTTTATCTCATTTATTAAGTTAAATATTTATGTTAATATTAAAAAAAGCTGTGGGAAACATGTATAATTATGAGATTAAAAGTTTTGAAAGAATAACTTAAAATTTATTTAAAAAATATTAGGTGAAGTATGGCAAGAGGCATGAAATATGACTCATTTATAATTTAGAATGTTTTAATTTATACAATTATTAACAATGTATTGAGTAAGGTATTTAAGAAGTCGAAAGACTGACTGAAACAGTAACAATTAAAAACATACCTGTAATTCCTGCCTAAATTCAGATCGTATTGCTGAGCATTTAAAATATAGCATTGATAATATAAGCTCGTAGAGTTGAAGCTTTAAATATGTAAGGAAAAATTTACTAAATGTATTTTTCATTCTATAGCTTACATTCAGCTATGGACAGGATTCATTCTATGATAATTCAAGATGTTCAATACATTGTATCTAAATTATGCGGCACAAACAAATCGAAAGAAATCTAGTATGCAAAGAACGCAAGAATTTACAAATATGAAAATAAAGAACAAAAATTAAAATTAAAATTAATTAAAATTTAAAATTGAAAACATCACAGAAAGTTCCGCTATTTTTATATGATATCAGAGATGTCGCTAATGAAAATATTTTTATCCAAACAAGGAACTTTGAGTTTTTTAGTCTATCTGTCCTTAATTGAAAGTTCATTTGATGCAAAAAAAAAAATTCCCCATTCAAGTCATAGTTTGAAACAGCGAAACTGCTTCAAAGTGCCCTCTGCTGGCAGAAATCTTTAATGTTACTTCCACATATTTTGAAATAACTGCATTGCCTGATTACTGCGTTTTGCAGACTCTCCCACCAGGAAGAACTGTGAATTAAGTAAGAGCTCACCAGTCAAATGGGCCATTCCGTACCCAGCGCGCCATGCTTGCGTGGTCCCATTATGCATGGATCGGACAATTAGAGGGATGATTTCTCGAGACACACCACCCCTGTGGGCATTTTAAGAAATTCCCTGCCGTTTCAGGCGAATTGAATGAATGGCATAGAAACGCTCCGGTTGCTAGAGTGTTCTAATATTCCAAACCACGTATGGTCCCTTTTTCTCACTGATTGAAATGGTTAAGTATCCGGAAGAACAGCTGCGGTGACTTATAAAGCAAATCCGATGTTCATTAATATTGCCAGTTGAGCTGAAAACTTGCTTAATCCCTTGGTGTAATTCGCCCACGCAGACGGATGTTTAGATGGATATGTCGAGAAGCGCTTCCAGATGTTTTGATTGCACCGGGATTTTCATTTGATACTGATTTCATATATATATATATATATATATATATATATATATATATATATATATATATATATATATATATATATATATATATATAAATATATATATATATATATATATATATATATACATATATATATATATATATGTACATATATATATATATACACACACATATATATATATATACACACACATATATATATATATATATATATATATATTTATTTATTTATTTATTTATTTGTGACTTGGAACAAAAAGTGCCTAAGTCAGTTTTTTCCAAGATCACTTTGTTTGCTGATGTCTCTTTAAAAAAATATTATTTTCGATGTAAGATGTACCCAAGTCTGTACAATGGTTTAGAAAACACTTTTAAAGCATCGGACAGATTTGGGTACTTCTTACATTAAAAATAATATTTTTTTAAAGAGACATACGCAAACAAAGTCATCTTGGAGGAAACTGACTTAGGGACATCTTGTACCAAGCCACACACACACACACACACACACACACACACACACACATATATATATATATATATATATATATATATATATATATATATATATATATATAGGCTGAATTACGGTACTTGAGGAGGATATTTCACTAAATGATATGCCATCAATAAGGACTTACATTTGATACTTATGATTCTTTCTTTTTTTCCAGTAATCCCGTAACTCATTGCAGCGACCTCCCAGACATCAATTTCAGTTTATGGGATGACTACAAGAAAAAGAAATAAATAACACACATATTTCCGCCAACATAATCATGGAAAAAAGACCTAAATGCGACTCTACAAATCAGCCATAATTTAAGGAATTTTTTTATTTCTTTTGTAAACATCTCTTATTATTTTGTGCAAAGTTTGAGCTGTGACTGTTCATAACTATATTACATTACGGAGCAAGATGGACTCTATGCATCTAGTCTACACTAACGAGTGTTTGGATCATCTGCCAACCACAGAAATGAATGAGATTACGTCAATCCTTACGGTCGTCATGTCAATTAAAACTTTAAAGGTTTAAGTATTCTGTCATTTGATTTGTACGGCTTACGTGCTACTTTCCAATCTTGAGATTACAATGAGTAGTGGAACATCTGCAATAAAATGTTCATCACATTTAATATAGTTTTTATAACTGAGACGATGTTTTATCGGGATTTCAGGAAAGAAAATCCGAAATGGTGATATTACGTATTCCTAAAAACGTAGGAAACGTTACACTGTACTTATAAATCAACATCTGCTTCAACCTTTTCTTTTCCAAGATGAGTCACATCACAGAGTTATCAGCTATTGTTCATATGAACAATTGTTTCAGATCGTAAAAACTTCAATCAAAAATACAGAATACGTAAAAATGTGAATAGTGTATATTAAATTCAGATAAATCGACATAATAATTAAAGGAGTTATCTTTGCTTGTTCATAGCCTTCTATAAGTTTGGTTCTACGTGTGTTGTCATGTTGCAATGTCAAAAATAGAAGTGAAAAATTACGAATATATTACTTAGAAGGAAGTACTCGGTTTTATTACTTATAATTCTTATTGTATTAGAAGCTGTAAGCAAATAACAACTTTACCGAAACGGAAACTTACAAAATGTAGTAGAATCAAGTGGTTTGATATGAACCTGAATATATTTATGTCAGAATGGATTACAAAAGTAAATATTTTTATGTTTGAAAAAACATGAAATAATGTGCAATCTTAAATAGCTTCTAGTATTAAATGTTCAATATATTTTGTATCATTTACAGGATGAGATGTATTTTAAAACATTTTTTAAGAGTCAGTAAATTTACATGTGGTCAACATATTATGACTGATAACCTAAATTCAAATAAAGGAATTAATATACTTTAAACACTATAGAATGAAAAGGATATACGTAACATTGAATCTTTATTTAACGAAGTCCAGTTGTTTCACTTCTTTATAAAGTAAATTCATTCAAAAGAAATAGGTTTAAGCTTAATCTAAAAAAATGAAAACTTCTACTAAACTACTATTCTTATTGTATTGTAACATAAATACTTTAAATAAATTTACTTCTCATAAGTGAAAAGGATTTTAAAACAAAGAAGACAAAGTTTATGAAATAACTAGAAACACAAACGTCCTCGAAACCTAATCGAACGAAATGCATTAAAAACAAAGAGAAATAATGTACAAGGAACAGAAACTAGAGATAACAAAGGCAGTTTTCGTATTACACTCTACAAAAAATTCCTGGATTCTGCTCCCACCAAATTTTCATAATTATTTTAATTTTCATAAAAATGTTCCCATCTTTTTAAAAATAGAAACATTCCATTTATAATTGTTGCTGTTGCATTATATCGAACGCTTCTACAGCGAGAAAATTTTTTCTAGACCTGTATTTATTTTATTATTTTGTAATTTCGTAATTTCCTTTTATTTTGCAACTAAATGTCGTCATAATCGAGATCCGATAGAAAATTTCGTTAAATAGAAGATTTCGTAAGACAGAAGTTTGTTTTCAAGAGTTTTAATTCATTATTACAGAAAACTTTTAGATTCTTTTCTATCATGATATGAATTAAGTAAAAATTGCAATATCAGTCATCAGAACAACCTATTTATATGATTTTTTTTGAAAAGCAGTTTTTGTTTGCGTCTTAAAAATGCTTAGAATACAAAATAATTAGCCTGCTTAGACGCTCTTCTTTGCCAAAGAAATACTTTTATAAACTTTAGCTAATGTAAAAATAACATCACTTTCGTAAGGTACAGTACAACACTTCTTTGTACAAATATTAATTCTACATTCATATAGCTTTTCCATCATTTTTTATGAAGGTTAAGGGGAATGAAACACTTTGCTCAACTTCACCTAGCATCTTGGCATGTAAAAACTTTCTTTTCTGTGTGAACATAACTACTTTTCTAAGGTTTTATGTACAGGCACTGAGCTTACTGAAGATCTGTACAAGTTTTATTTATTGAATGTATAGATAAAGCGCTTTATGGAATTTATATACTCTACTAAGGTGCTTGTTTACATAAAATGCGTTTATAATATTTTTATGCGGGAAAATTATTTTGTACTGAGATTTTTATATGATTTTTAACTAAAAATATATTACGAAGTGGAACCAGTTTTTTTCCATTTTCGTATAATGTTATTGTTTTGCTTTGTAGCATGCACCATTGTTGACAAAGTGCATGCTATTTTGTTGCCAATAGTAATATAACTGTATAGGCCTCTTGTTATATATAAAGTATGGGCCATGAATGTGTGACTGTTTTGTTTTTATAATAAACTGAGCAAAATAACGAAGTTTGTCACTTTTTTTGTTACTACAGTGAAGGCTCATGTCTTTAGCTTCAACTAGTTTTCTATCATTACATTTTTTATTTATAATTTAACATATACTGAGTATTTCAAATACTGAGCCATTGATATTTTTGTTTAACACATGCTTATATTTGCTAAAGACAAGAGTATAGTGAAAATAGCAATCATCACATTTTACGGGCATCACGTTAAAACCAGTTCAAGCGATAACACTATTAATTATCCTTCATAATCTGCTTCCAAAATTTAAAAAATAATTACTGTGTCCTGTGAAACTGCAATAGAGAGTACATTTATTTATTAATTGAAAAATTCTATGCACAAAATATGCCTTAAAGATGGACTTAATGAGTGGATACGAAACGTAGGTGGCTCGTCAGTTGACATTGGTTCACAGAGTTTGTGAGATTTATCTGCAACAGCTACAAAAGCCTTTTCAGTAATGACTTGCTTTTTGCTCTACTTATCCCTCTAAAAAAGGTTCTCTGTATGCAGCTACGTACAAAAATATCAATTTTACTACTGAATGAATGTGGAACATGAGAAGAAATCGAACACAACAATCATAGAGTCTAACACTGCTTGCTATTATGGGAAAGAAACAACATTCCACATGTAATGAAATTTTCACTGCCATTCGTCTTTATCAATAGGTAATGAATTAAGGGTAATGATTCAAAACTCAAAGACAATGATTTATTAACTCTGTATAAGGCTTCACCTTTCAGGAATCGGTTTTAAGTCTACTGTTAGGGTAAGATTAAGCAACTACTCGCCTAATAGCACTAACTCCGTACTCATTCATCATCTTATCCCTTCAAACTCGCATATTCTTTAGCCACATGTCATGAATCTTGCGCTCCGTTCTCATATCAATACTATACTAAAAGGAAAGTTATTTTTTTACAAAGGAGAGATTTTTTTTAATACTTCAACGCGTATCAAACAATAATTTTGATTAGTCCTTACAAATTATGCGTTATAAAAAACAAACACTGGTACGGTGAAATTCTTCTATTAAGATCATACGCTAATCCTAGAGTTTTATAATGAAAAACATTATTTTTCCAGAATAATTTCTATGACAGTTTTAAATTCAATGTTTCCATTTGTTAATTGCTATAGTTGAGCCTAGATATTTATTGATAATTTCAAACAATAGCAATATCATATATTCTCAAGTTTTGAATTTAATTTTCAACAATTTCTATGAGATGCAAAACCAATGATTTAATAAGATATTTTCCAGTTGCTTCATATAAATATGTGGGATGCACTAGAAAAAATGCTCGTGGAAATCATTGGCATCAAAGGACGTTTTAAATATACATTTATATAAATGCTAATACTTCAGATTATGGAAGGAAAAGGTAACACAAATAACGTAAAAAAGGTATGGAAGGGATTCTGTATTTCAATCCTTTTTACAACTTTTATTTTGTGAAAATGCAAGTAAACAAAAAGTGGTGGGATTGTTTCTTTGTAAACTCTGGGAAAAAATATCTGTTTTGAGTTTCGAGTAATTTCTACGATGCGTTGTAAAAATTAACATTCAGCTTAGTCGAACGTCCTTTAAAATTTCTTGCCAGCATTCGGATGCACAAATAAAAATTATGTTCTTCACCGTTCTGTTGGATTATGAAACCTACTTTTCAGTAGTGTCTGTCTTTGAAAACTTTAAATGTTTTAATTTTAATTCCTTCTCTATGTTGTAATGAATCTTATCGATGATACATAGTATTTTAACAATGCACTAATGATATATCTTATTTAAAATGAGGATCACAAATGAGGATCTTAAATGCGGAAAAGACGTACTTGCTTTATAATTAAAATACAAACTTGAGGAATTTCAGAGCAGATTATTATATTTTACATACACAAAACTTAATTTCGTTCCCATGTAGTCAGTCTGGACATTTAGCCACTCATATTACACCGCGGGAGGAGAGTTGGTACCCCATCTTCTCACGCACTTTCACAACTAGTCCAGTTTCGTTGCTTCTTTAAGCTTGTAAAATGTATTCTAAGTTCCTGAAAAAGTGAAAGTCTTTGAGGTTACTATTCAGACAGTCGGTAGATGGCTCAAAGTTTCGCAATCGGAAACTTTTCATAAGTCGATTTGTTTTCTCGAGGTCGTATATTTGTTATGGAGGAAGATCACACTGCTTGACAATATAGACCTTTCCTGATATGGTGTGCTGGATGACGTCACTGTTGTATAATGCACTCCAAAGTTAAATAAGACTCTTACGGCATTAACTCGGCAATAGTGTTATCTCTTTAGTTAGACAAATCAGTTACTATGACTCCCAGGCTGAGAAATCCATTTGAACCGTTAGGGCCTGTTCACATAGGAGTCCGTTGCGTAGCGTTAAGTGAAAGATGACGTTGAGACGAAAATAAACCAATAATAGGCGTTAAAAATTTCATTGCTAATTGTTTGGAAGCCTATGATTGGTTTATTTTCGTCTCAACATCATCTTTTCCTTAACGGAACGCAACGGAATCCTATGTGAACAGGCCTTTAGAGGTCTGCATGAAGTGAAAGTGGTACCATTACATGTGGTGGTATTTCATATAATTAAAAGGTTAAATGGGCATAGGAATAGCAGAAAATGTATAAACCTCATAATGAGTTTGATAAACAAGTAGCTGAAAGTAAATAATCGTGATTTACCTTGATCTATGAGTAATTTAATCAACCGAGACGAGGACGTATATCTAAAAGCTTCTCGCATTTCAATAAGGAAAGAATAGGTCGTATGCTAAATTTAAGTTACTGTGGTTCAGTGCACCTGTCTCGATTAATATTGCTACAATGGAGACCGTATGGTATGTAAGACGTTGAGACCCTAAAGTTTGACGAGGCTCACTAGAAAAGACATGCCTTAGTGTCGTAGTGTTAAGTATGCCAGTCCAAACAGCAGAACGTCCCACGTTAACTACCTGTACCATTTTGATGTGCTCAAAACGAAGGCAAATTGATGAATCATGATTAATTAAGGCATAGTGGTAAATGGGTTAATGCAAATTCAGTAATGTTCTTCACCAAGCGTCAGAAAAACTCAGATATTGTTATTTAATAAATAATTCCACTCCGCATCAGCATAGATGAAAAGACAGACTTCGAAAGGGACACATATTGAAATTTTAAGCACGTATAACAAAACCGTGATTTGCAGTCTAAAAGCATGATTTCTTGTGTTAATAAATTTGTTAAGGAAAATTGGATTTTCGTCAAACTGAGGATTAATTCAGTTTATGCAAAAAATCTAATCCATTTCCTCTAATCAGAGACAATTTGGTTTGGCATAAATAATGTCCGAAGAACCTCATTCGGTCAAACTGATTGGTTACGAGCCTCAATTAATTTTATTTCAGACAATTTTTTGTAAAAAACGAATTAGATAGAGGATGTATTCAAATAAGGAAAAAAAAATAAACAAGTTAAAGTATTTTCCGTTTACTTATTTTGGGGAGGTAAAATTTTCCTTGTGGTGATAGAATATATTTTACATTCGTAATTTTACTTAATTTTATAAGAAAAAAAAATCTTTATTTCTTAACTCAGATGTTAAAGAATTTTATAAATAAAAATATACTATAATTCAGTGAAATTCTGATGCTATGTTAACTACTATATAATGGATTACACGTATATTTGAAAAGGATGCAAACCAAAAGCTAAATCTTTCAATGTAATCAATTGAAAAAAATTTTGCTCTCTGCTAATTGCTACCTGTGGAACAGCTAAAAAAGTTCCTCGACAATTGCCAATTTATACGCCTCTTACAATACAACTTTTTCTTATTACTTTTTATGGTTAGCCTTTTCATTTTTATAAAAAGCTGTAAAAAACTGAAGTACTTTGATCAAAATAACTTTTTAGTTTTATATGCTATGTTGCCACTTTATATATTTTTAATTTTTAAAACTTATATTTAGGCTGTTGTTGACCCTTATTAGCGTTCAAAATCAATTGATACACTAAAAAAATATTTTTTTCCATTTATTTAAGCAAATATATGTTAGTCAACAATAAAAAGTAATTTTCTCAGCATTATCTAGATCTCTGCTATTGGATATAAATAGAGAAGGAATGTTTTATGCATTGTTTTGTAACTATCACAATTCATACTCAATTGAAGGAGTATTTTGGATATAGTTATCGCACACATAATTGTGTATACTGATGCCAATCAGTACGTTAACCTATGCAAAACTTAATTAGTTTGTTGCTCCTTTCGCTGTTTTTATATATTTTTTTGGCCTACTGGGAATCTTTACCTGTTTCACTAACTGCAGTGCAAATCAATCACCATTTTTATGCGCAGTACTTTTCGCCATTTATAAAAGAAAAAAGAATAAGTTCTGTTAATTTTATGTACAGGCAATTGAAATGCAACTTTTTAAGACTCATTATGCTTAATATTCAAGACGTCTTTATCTATTAAAAAAATATTTTCTATTTGGTTATGTGTAGTACTATGCCCAAATTTATATGTTTAAGACTAGAAAGACAGGAATTTTTTTCTTACTAAAAAGACTGAACGCTGTCATTTTGAAGGTTAAAAGTAAAATCAAGAATTTAAAATATACACTCTGTCACAAAAAAATATATTCACCCAGAAGAAATCGAGCTACTATCACGAAACTTGACAGGAATGTAGTCTGGTAAGAGATATGCAAATTATCAATATTTCGACGCCAATGAGACAAGGGTAAGCGCGCTATGCGCATATGAGATGCGCAGCTGGGAGAGTTTAAAAACAAGATTGCTCGTGCCATAGGGTTATTCAAACAAATCTGTCGACTTGGATGGACGGTATTGTGACTAGAGATGCTTCTGAGACGTAATCGGCGACAGTACAAACAATTGTCGGATTTTGAGAGGGGGCGTATAGTAGGCCTCAGAGAAGCAGGTTGGTCGAACAGGCGTAACGGCCGCCACCTCGGATGGAGCGATATGGTAGTTTCTCGGTGCTGGCAACAATGGATCACGGAAGGGATCGTCTACCGACGCGGAGGGTCAGGGCGTCCCAAGCACACCTAGGAACAGAGGCATACGGCGATTACACAAGGTATGACAGTGTGGGGAGCGATTTGTTGGGACACATGATCATTTCTAGTCGTCCTTCAACGGACTTTGACAGCACGCAGTGACGTGAACGATATTTTTACGCCAGTTGTACTATCTATCCTATCAAATCACCCAGGTGCCATTTATCAGCAAGACAACGCTCGTCCACATACTGCGCGAGTGTCCCAACAATGTCTTCAAGGATATGGCGTACTCCCATGGCCAGCCAGGTCACCAAACCTCTCACCAATAGAGCCCGTCTGGGACGTACTTGGAAGGCAACTGCAGCCGTCCCGGAATACTGGTGAATTAACTGCCCAGTTGCAAAGATTATGGCATGATCTTCTGCAGGAGGTCATAGGTGACCTCATTGATTTTATGCCACGCCGTATTTGGGCTTGTATAGCTGTCAGATGTGGATTCACTACTTACTGATTTGTAACCTTTTTTATGCCATATCTTCTTAATAATACGGTCTGTTCTTCTGAATTTGTAATCATTTGCATATATCCTCATACACTACATACATGTTAAGTTTCGTGATAGTAGCTCGTTTCCTTCTGGGTGCATATATTTTTATGTGTCAGAGTGTATAATGTTTTTTTAAAGGGTTAAATACTTTAAATTTTGAACTTTTTCATATCAATATATAATAAATTAGTATATATTTAAATTATTTTTATGCAGGTGTACCGAACTGACAACCTGGTATGGTTTATCTTTAAGAATATATGCATGGTTTGTGTAGAATTTACTTATCAACAACAATATTTCCGAAGAACCAATATTTCTGTTATTTTCAAAGGGGGAAACAGACGAAAAGGGACTAGCATTTTTCCGGTATTATTTTAAAGATTTTTGCCTGTTTTCTATATTTACGTCAAATTGACGGATTTCAGTCTTAGTAGGTATACAACACATATGCTCCCCCTCTTTACTATCGAGTATAATTTTGTAAATGTGTGTGAATATTTCGCGTAAAATTAGAAAAAAGTCATAAAATTTCAGAAGCCTGTGGACATAAATACAGACATAGCTCTCAATAGTATGTCCGAAACCGTCAAAATGACTGAAGCCGTCTTTCTAGTGTTAAATTCAGATTTTATATGCCTAAATTCATTCGTCTCATACTTCAGTACATATCTTCTCAAATTCAAGTTAATACTTGTATTTGCAAAATAACTATTGCTGCAAAACAGCAAAAAAACTATTGCTGCAAAACAGTACCAAAATTTAATAAAAGAGGATTATTTTCAACATTTGAATGCTTGAAATTAAAATAACTGATGAATGACATGTCATTTTATTTTGTGGAGTAATTTGTGTTATAATTCACTCTAATATTTCAATATATCCCGTTCCACTGAGTATCTACAGGAAATGAAAAACGTTTTAAGGGGACAGTAGACCTTCAAACCTATCTTTTTTTGTTTTGAATAGATTTGCTTGAAATTTGAATATGTGATTAATACCATAGATATGTAAAAGTGGTTAAAATTTAAAGATGAAATATCAATAATTTATGAATTATGAATTATTATTTATACAAAAAATTGGCCTAATTAAAAATGTTATATGTGCATTTCTTTCGAATATAATATGGTAATTTTTATTTTCAGGATGCCTTATAGAACTAACAATGAAACTTATTGCTTATTTTAAGCATTCATTACAAATATAAAGAGAAAAAAATAATAATAGTGAAAACACACTTTTTATTACGCAAAATACCTATAAATAATCTTTTCAAGTACAAAATTTAAAAATTCTGAGCTACGAAGCATAATTTTTTTCAATAAGATGTATTTCCTATACAGTTAAGCATATAAAACTTAAATATCAAAGCAATACGATAATTGGAAATGCGTCTGGAGCAGTTTGAATATTCGTATGACATGAAAAATTTTTATTTTGAGAAAAACACATTTAAAGTTATTGCTATTAGTAACCACATAATATCTAAATTAAATACAAATGCCTATAACTATGAAAGTAATCACAGAAATTAAAAATTCTTTTTGCAACACATTCCTACTCGTCCGTAGTCTCACAATTCAATAAAATAAAAAAGTCGAATTTTTGGACAAATTTCACAATTTTGAAAGTCCACTGTATCCTTAACACCATTTATTCATCAATCTATAATTGAACATGCAACCATAAAGCATTAATAACATTTTATTGATATTTATAGTGCTAGCAACTTTTATTTAAGTGAGGTTTTTCATTAAAATACTCATCACTCTAACTGACATCTGAAATCTAATATTTTATGCTGCTTCGTTAATTGACAAAATATAATTGCTCACTACGTGAGGTACAATCCAATGTAATTAAGTACTATGAGATATGAAGTTTGTAAAATATTCTATATCTATTTAATTCGTGGGGAAAATAATACAATGTTATCTACCTTATATAAATGTAAGTTTTAAGCATTCAAACTATTGCGTTTCAAAACTTTTTTGTTTCATTTAATTAGTTTTAAATGGAAAAGAATTAAAAAGTACACTATTGTATTTACTTCGGATAATTGTGCTGTCGGAAAAATATGGTTTATTGAAAAATACTAGACAGATTTGAATATTTTTTTCCAATGCGGAGGCACTTCTCGTCAAACATTCGCCTATACTTCGCCGCAATTTTACTGCCCATTTTATTATGGGGGCACCATATAGGCGGACAGCATTACCCCCTATGAAGGGACAACACGAACGGAGGCATTTTTCTTGGTGCGACGCTAGGATTCGAACCGAGCACCTTCAGCAGCGAAAACCAGCGCTCTGTACCACTGGGCCGCCACAAGCCCTAGATTTGAATTTGAATTTAAATTCGAAAGATTATATAATTCTAACTCGTTGTCTTGATACTAAAGGATGTTTTAGGACAACAGTGCTTTATATCGAGAGATCATTCACATTAATCACTGAGAGGGTAGAAGAATTAATTTAAATTAATTATTATAAACAATTAATATTTATTATAAATTAATTTGTAATACATTATTCCATATAATTATTTTATCAATTATTATAAATAAAACATTATGAATTAATTTATCTCCTTCGTTGAATTTCATTACGCACTTTTGAAAATTTCTCCTGCATAGCGATATTCGTTATTAAGTCTCGAAAAAAAAAATGTATTTTAATAATTCTGTGAGGAATGGCGTAAGAAAAATGAGAAGTTCACTCCTCACCGATATAGCTTAGTTGGTAGAGTACTGGAATTAATGTCTCGACACCTTGGTTCGAAGCGGAGTCAGGAGAAACCAACGTTTCATTGATGCCCGGCTCTTTTAAAATATCTGGAAAAAAGTAATGCTAAAATGTTGCTGTGATACGCTTTGAAAGCAAGACCGAGAGTGTTAGGAAAGGTGTTTAAAAAATAAGCATTCATTCACATATTGCACGTCTGCTAGAAGAGTATTGCATCTCCGAAATTTTCAATTTTGAGATAGTTGCACCACAATGCTCTATAAGAAGTGCTTCTCATTCTCGAATAATGTTATAAGCCTAGTACCAACACAATCTTCTAGATGGCGCTTCTTACCCTCTTCCACAACTAGGAGAGGGAACTTGCTCATGCGCGAAGAATGAAAATAAGAATCTTGTCGGTGCCTAATGTTGTTGTATTAAACTGTTCCTGTAATAAAAATGCTCATTAAATTTTATTTGTAAAATAAATATTTTTATTTCGAAAATAAATTTGTATTTTTTTCTAACCTGCTGTTCATGTTATCAAGGTTTTTTCTTTGTATTTTGAAAAGTTTAGATAGATCGTGCATTAACTTACATATGACAGTATTCCCTCTTACATATGACAGTATTAACTGAGACATGACAGTATTCCCTCAAGCTTTTCAGTTCATGTTGACAAAATGAGGTTACTAGAAGAGGGTTTCATCTTGTAATTAAAATTCAAAATCATGCTTTAAAAATTGAAAACATTATAATAGTATATAGTTTTGCCTTCTGAAGTGATTTGTACAATAAGTTTCCCAAAATTATCATAGGCATTTCATAAAACGAGAAATGAAATTTCGACATACACTCATGGACAAAAAAATTAGCGCACCAAGAAAGAGTCGTCAAAATGAAACGAAATTTTGCATACGTAATGACTACTTTGATATAAGTAAATGATAAGAAAATCAAACAAAAAGGATAATTTATTTCAGAGAAAAAGGCAAAAGAACGGAGGGGTTAATACTCCCTTGGACCCCTTCTAGCGCGAATGCACGATGCGATACGATCGGGCATTGAGTCATATAAGTTCTGTATGATGTCTTGAGACATTTCGTTCCATATTTGCTGTAACCTTGCCTCTAGTTCGTTCAAACTCGTGGGATGCCCAACTCGTCGTCCCAAATGATCCCAGATATGCTCGATTGGAGACAAATCTGGGGATCGGGCAGGCCAAGGAAGGGTAGTAACAGTGCGGAGACAGTCTTGTGACACCCTTGGCGTATGAGGCCGAGCATTGTCTTGTTGAAAAATGGCTCATGGGAGCCGTTGCATGAGTGGCAACACATGTGGTTGCAGTATTTCATGAACATGCCGCTGGGCTGTCATGGTGCCACGGAACAATACTAGGAGTGACCGTGTATTGTAGGCAGTGGCACCCCATATCATCACACCAGCTGTGGGAGCGATGTGTCGCTGTACAGCAAAGGCAGGATTGAAGCGTTCACCACGGGCTCTCCACACACGAACACGATTGTCATCACTGCCGAGATTGAATCTGGATTCGTTACTAAAGACGACCTGGTTCCATTCCGCTGCAGTCCAGTTTCCTCGTGCGCGGCAAATCTCCAAACGGAGGCGTCGATGGGTGGGCGTCAACGGCAGCACACGTAATGGGCGCCGCGATACCAACTGTCCTTCAGCCAGGCGCCTTCGTATGGTTCGAGAAGACACAGAGGCCCCTAGTAAAGGTGCTACCTGTGCCTGGATGGCGGCCGATGAAGCAGTTGGCTGTACGCGTGCATTTCTTACGATGTGGCGGTCTTCTCGACGACTGGTCTGTCGAGGGCGTCCTGAGCCTGGTTTTCGTGTACATGACATCTCCCGGGTCCACTGGTCCCAACATCTCCTCACAACACAATCAGAGCGGCCTAATTGACGAGCTACTTGCCTAGCTGACCATCCAGCTTCCATCATCCCGACGATTCTCCCCCTCTCAAACTGCTTATATTGTCTTCGAACACGGCGTAATGGCATGTCTATCTCAGCTCTTCCTTTGTAAATGATTCAGCACACTCAAACGAGCTTTGAGTACCTGTTTTATACTCCACAGAGTACGATGTTCAACGCCCTCTACCGGCTATACATAATGAGCAATCACGCTGAATTTCTAATCATTTGCATATCTCCCCGACATGTACCTTCATTGCAAGTTTCGTTACGATCCCGCAATTATTTCTTGGGGCGCTAATTTTTTTGTCCATGAGTGTATATCTTCTTTAGCTCTTCCTGAAAATATGGCTATTTTGAGATGTAACACTGTTCTAGCAGAGGTGCGATATGCGGGATAGTGCTTGGTAAAAATACTTGGTTTGGAGACCAAGGTTTGAAGCTCGGTTCTGGCAAGCAAACGTTCAAATTCTTATCAAAAAATGTCTCATCCGAATTTTTTTAACCTATTGTGTAATACGTCACAGAATATATTCATGTGTTTTCTATGACACGGTGTTACTTAACGGGAAAATTATGGCATATGTATCATTTTCATAGTTTAATCTACCTTCATTCTCTTTCATAATTTGTTTTAATTTTCATTTATCCTTATACACTGAAGTGCCACTGAATTAGGGATAGCAAAATCTATGCAAATTGTGTAGCGCTGCGCATCATGTATGCGCAAGTGAGGGCGCTGTGGTAGCAGCATATATAGCGCGTACTGTGGTTGTTCTGAATTAGTTGTTGAAATTGCCAGTATGGGTAAACTGCCTGATTTAGACGCCTTCGATCGCGGACAAATCGTAGGTGCGCGACGCATGGGCCATTCAATTTCTGAAATCGTCAGACAGCTAGGATTTTCAAGGTCGACAGTGTCAAGAGTATACCAAGAATACATAGATGGTGAAAAAAAAACTAGTGAAAAAAAACTAGGCAAACTGCAAAGGACAATTAGCCTTGACAGTGCGTGGTGAGAGACGGCTCAGGCGTATTGTACGTAGCCAGCGAAGCCAAACATTAGCTCAAATTACCACCCAGTTTAATGACGGTGCCAGTCGTACAGTCAGTAAACGGACTGTGCAACGCTCGCTTCACCGTATGGGTTTCGGGAGCCGTCGACCTACGAGAGTACCATTGCTCTATACTCGCCATCGGGCTGCACGTCTTGCCTGTGCAAGAGAGCACAGAGACTGGAGTGTAGAGGACTGGAAACGAGTAGCATGGAGTGATGAGTCTCGATTCCGACTACTTAACGCCGACGGGAGACTGAGAATATGGCGTCAGGCTCATGAAGCCATGGATCCTGCATGCCTGGCTGGAACTGTACAAGGGCATGGTGGCTCAATCATGGTCTGGGGTGTTTTTTCGTGGCACAGTTTGGGATCTTTGGTGCGTGTACCAACCTCCCTCAATGCAATTCGGTACGTAGAGTTGCTGGGTGATCACCTCCATCCGTTTATGCTGTTCTGTTATCCGCACGGTAATGGAGTTTTCCAGCAAGACAACTGTACCTCTCACAAGTCTCGGTTGGCTACTGGCTGGTTGGATGAGCATTCCTCTGACTTCTCTGTCATGAATTGGCCACCTAGAAGCCCAGATTTAAATCCTATTGAGCATCTTTGGGATGTTTTGGAGCAAGGCGTGAAAGGCCATCACACAGCACCAAAGAACCTTACTGAATTAGGGACAGCTTTAGCCAATATTTGGCAAGCCATTCCCATGGAACGTTTCCAGAAACTTGTTGAATCTATGCCTCGTCGTGTGGCAGCCGTTATCAAGGCCAGAGGAGGCCCAACTCGTTACTAGGTAGGTATCCCTAATTCAGTGGCACTTCAGTGTATGTTATGCATTTATTTTATTTCTTTTTGTGTGTGCAGGTACAAAGCAATGCATTTAACAATTGACAGAGATACTGTACTTGGTTAGATTTGGATTAAATAATAAAACAAGTTTTTATTTCAGAGAAAGCTGGATAAAAATATATACTCCAATAAACCATAAATATATACCTCATATACCAAATATATGCCACAATAAACCCCAATAAGTTCAAGTTTTGATATGCCATCTTAAATTTCCATGTATAAATTTAATTTCCGATTTTAAGATTTTGTGTGTATTTGTTTAGTGCTTTCCAATTCATGTAAGTAAGCTAAAATAATAGTTTATTTAAGAAGAGAAGTAAAAATTTTAATTTTGCTTTTTAAATTATACTTAAGCTCTTTTTAAATTAAACATGAGTTTTGCAGATTAAAATTTTTTTTTAAATGCTAAATTAATATCAAAGTTAAATGTCGGTATGATTCATAATCTCTATGACAATCAAACAACTGGGTCAAAAATTCGTAATTCAAACACTAAAACTTCCGTAGAGGCTGAAAATTTTACGGTGATCTATCGGATATGGTTAATTCATATTTATTTAACATGATTAATTTTGGATAGCCCTAATACACAAATGTTAAACAACACAAATGAAATAATTTAATAACATGAGCAAGTGCTTAAGAAATGAAGAAATTTTCTTTTAATATTCACATAAATGACCTACACTGCAATATAAAAACGGCAAAATTTCGTATCTGTAGAAAACGATTTCAATTAACACATGTTTTGATTTTTTTCTTTAACAAAGAGAAGCCTATTCAAGAAACTATTTCTGAAAAGGTGGAAAACCCAGCAAGCATAGAAAGGGGAAAATCTGAAAGAAAGAGAGAAAGCATGAGTTTTGCAGATTATAAAAATTTTAATATATGCTAAATTAATATTAAAGAGAAATGTCAGCATAATTCATAATCTATGTCACAATGATACAACTAGGTCAAGAATTCGTAATCCGAACACTAAAACTGCCGTAGAGGTTCAAAATTTTATGGTGATCTATCGGATATGGTTAATTGATATTTATTTAATCATGATTAGTTTTGGATAGCCCTAATACAGAGGCTGTTCACACATTTTTAGACGATGTATATTGTATTCACAAAACTAAATTACATAAAATTCTTGTGCTTTAAATGTTCTATTTAACATCCCTTATTCTGAATTATCTTTCGACACCGCAATTTCCAGGATAATAATGCCTTTTGAAGTGTCAGAAGAGGTATTCTATCCCATTCCTCCTGAACAGCTTTCCAGAGTCCTGTAAGGGTTTTGGGTCGGCGTTTGGATAATACAGATTTTAAAAGTCCGAAAGCACAAAAATCCATAGGTGATACATCGGTAGATTTAGTAGGTATATCAGTGAAGGGTATGGCAAACAAAAAAAATTAACTACTTTAATAACTTATGTGCAAGTGCTTAAGAAATGAAGAAATTTTCTTTTAATATTCTCATAAAGTACAAACACTGCAATATATAAATGGCAAGATTTAGTATCTATTGAAAACGATTTCAATATACATATGTTTTCATTTTTTTTCTTTAACAAAGACAAGCCTATTCAAGAAACTATTTTCGAAAAGGGGAAAAGCCCAGAAAGCATAGGAAGACAAAATCTGAAGGCAAGACAGAAAGCATGAGTTTTGAAGATAAAAATTTAAAAATATGCTAAATTAATATCAAGGGAAATGTCACAATAATTCATAGTCTCTGTCACAATGAAACAACTGGGTCAAAAATTTGTAATCCAAACACTAAAACTGCCGTACGGGTTCAAAATTTTGTGGTGATCTATCAGATATGGTTAATTCATATTTATTTAATCATGCTTAATTTTGGATATCCCTAATACACAAATGTTTAACAAAATAAATTAACTACTTTAATAACATATGCGCAAGTGCTTAAGAAAAGAAGAAATTTTCTTTTAATATTCACATAAATGACCTAAACTGCAATATGAAAAACGGCAAACTTTCGTATCTATAGAAAACGATTTCAATATACACATGTTTTTCTTTTTTTTAACAAAGAGAAGCAAGCCTATTCAAGAAACTATTTCCGAAAAGGTGAAAAACCCGGCAAGCATAGAAAGAGAAAATCTAAAAATCTCACACTCGGGCGCCTGTCTATTAAAATTCAATCTCTTTCAATCTCGGAACTCCTTTCTGCGTTATGTAACCGTACGTAATACTTTCTTCCCAGTCTGACCTACAAAAGGTTATCTGACACGCGATGTATTTCTCTTTTGCGAAATAAAAACGCATTACAGGCTAGGAGGGGAAAAATTAAAACCTCGTGGTTTTGGCGGACGTGAAATGCGTCCGAATGCGTGAGACTAAACGCTGCTCTTGATCTCTTATCGCGATCGAGACATTGATTGCACTTTTTTCATGAACAACGAGGACTCGCTCCCGTTAGCTCACTTCACGACAGAAGTGGCCATTTCTGGAGTCACTGTAACTGTCGAAAGTCATTTGATGCTTGGTTGGCTCGAATGTTAGTTGATACTTGGTCACCGTTTACGCTACTTTTGCGAGTATGTTCGTATGTAATTCGAGAGCTCACAAAGACTTGCCCAGATCTATTTAACTTGCAAGGGTAATCTATGCCTTCGGATAATTAAGCTGCCAGTAATTGGTTAGGAATTCTTATAACTTTGTATTATTTTCCATACCACCTGTAATGCAAATCCTGTTGCAAACTTTAAAAAAAAAAAGAAAAAAAGTTGTAACTGATAGCATTCAGAAGGTGGAATTTTCTGGCATTCTTGGATGATCTAGCGGTTAGGACGTTGACTTCGAAGTCCAAAGGTGGTAGATTCGATTCCCACTTCAGGCAGATGGGTCGTTATAGTGGCATTCGGATGTGGAAAGATCACTGGCGAAACGTAAGGAAATAAATTAGCAAAAGTACTCAATGAGATGAAGAAATTACCAAACAAAAAATATAGTACAAAATATGTGTGACCAACACACCGTGTCACTGGATTAAAAGGCCTATCGTACAAAAGAACGAGGGGGAATTTATTGGAACTTAATAACGGGGATTCATTCACATGCCATAATGGTCTTAAGGATACGACACTGGCTTCAAAGTCCAGATGTTGTAATTCCCATTTCTAGTAGGAGGATCTCACACTGTATGTTTTCGGAAAATAGACGTTTCAGGTTATCGGATGCAGAAGTTATTTTGTTTAACCCTGTGGTATGCTTTGGTTTGATTTACAGCGATACGGTCATTTTTTTACTACACGAGGGATAATTAGACCGGGTCCTACCGATTAAAGCCGATTCCAAAAGGCTACAAAGGTCCTTGACAAGTGTGGGATTCGAACCCACAGAGTCTGGCTCCGAAAGCCAACGCCCTAGCCATTCGACCATCGTCCGGCACTTAACCTTGTGAAAACACTAAATACACCCAATCCTTTCTCCCTCCTGCCATTCGAAATAGCCTGTCTACAATATTCAACACTAGTTTCGTAATATAGAGTTTATCGAATTTATGGGTTCTTAAACGTCATTTAATATTGAATATGATACAGAAGAGACAGTCAGGTGGCAGAATAATTTATATTTGAGGCCGAATGCTACGATTTACAGACTGAAGAAAATTCTGATCGAGGACGTTCGTCTCTTTAATATTTGGGCAACAATCTTAAAGATTCGTTACTTGTTACATTGTTACTGGCCTTGTCTTTCAACCGAAGGAGTTGTGAGCACATTTACTTGAAGTATTGATTGTGTGTTGTACATCTATAAATGGAATTCCTTCTGCTAAAGGTCCTCAAACTTATAATAACAGAAACAATCATTTGCGAGTTCACTTTCGACTGCCTAAATTTAAATATTTGGTTGATTCAGGAGACATTGGTTACTGTCTACGTGCAGTATTACAGCAAGCGTCTAAATTTACTTTGAACGGTAAAATTTTTTATATCTGGTAGATTGGTGTAGGAAAACTTATGAAGAAATGTTTGTATGTAGAGTTACGAAGAGAACTCTTAAGTAACTTTTTCAACAATAAATATTTGGATTCCTTGTTACAAGTATTTAATGAAACAGGCATTTGTGTCCTCGTACAAAATTTTGAATGAACTTCAAAGGTCAATCAAAACTGCCAAATTATTAATACCTTGTTGAGAAACTAGTATAAGTACGTTTTTTATGTAGTTTGCATATACGCAAAGCTCCAATAAGCGTATAAGGTCTTAATGGTACGTTCAGAAATCCTAAAACACAAGAGTTCAGATAAAATATTATTTTTCTGATGATACTTTACTATATGCTTAAGAGCAGAAGAGTGAAACCTATTTCTACATGCAAATTGCACTACAATTATGATAAAATGGCATGAATGCCCTTTAATTCTCAGACATTGCAAGAAAATAATTCTTACAAAAGCTTATTAAAAAATTTTTTTTAAATGTCTGCAAAATACTATACAGTAAGTTCATTTAATTGAATAATGACAAATTATTTTAGTGGCTAATGAGGTATTTAAACCGCTTTAATGAAAGTTTCTCTTCAAGAACATAATAATGATGCTCAAATTCTCAATCCTCAGGCATGGGTGCAGAAAGAAGTCATTGATTACTGCATAAGCAAAAAATCATAAAATTACCATTCAAATAAAATGGCTTACACAAGCAAGACATTTATGCACATAAATATATTTCCTACAATTTGAAAAGCATTATTAAAACACACTATAAGCATACAAAAACAATAAAAAAGGTTTTGAAAAATAACAGAAAAGGCTTAAATTAAATTTTTTATTACCACAGAAGTTACACAAGCCTCAGTAGATATATATATCTGCTACATACTTACACGATAAAAATGAGAAACTTAAACAAATGTTTCACATTTATAAGTTAACACAATACAAAATCTCTAAGAGCTGTAAATAATTAAAGATTAACAATATTTCCTTAAGAGTAAAATTATAACGTACGTCAGGGTTTTTTTATTTAAAATTTAATTTTGAAATATATAATAATTTGAATTAAAATCGTAAGTATGTAAGGTATACACAAGATTCGATTCACAAGAATCGAACTTTTGAGTGAATTAAAGAAGCTGCTTCAGATATGCTAATTTTGGCATACGCGCTTAGTATAAATACCACGCAGCGTCATTAATGAAAGAGGGAGTTGTTGTTGAGGTTGAAAAGGTGTTATCCTGCGCTAGTGCTTTACGGGCCAGAAGTTTACGTGGCAGTACTGCTGGTTTGACTTACTGTTCGTGAGTATAAAATTATATTGTTCTTGAAAGCTGTATTTACATTCCGTACAAGTAGTACGCATGCTTATTGCTGTAAAAGCCAATTATATGTGCAGCGAATTCAATAAACATTATTTCATGTATAAACTGTGTTTGTATATAATTCAAATAGAGTGCCACTTCAAATTATATACACCCAAGTCTGGGTAGAAGTGAGCATAGATTCTCTATACTGGCGCCCGAAAAATATATATACCCTGGTAGTTAGCGTTAAATTTGTAACGAAGAACATAATTGAAATTAAAAACTGTATACTGTGTACGTATATTGATAAAATTGTTGCAAGTACTTATATACTATTTAAAAAATGAGTGTTGTAGAACAAAATCCTGCTGGAAATTTTCCTCGGGTAATTATGGTTCAGCAAATTGCGCCATTCGAAGCCACATTCAATGGCGGCCCCTCAAGCCAATTCCTAAAGAAAATTGAGCATTACTTTCAGCAACAATGCACCCCAGAGGGGGATAAACTTAAAATTGCTCTAGCCGCTTTAAGAGGTAGTGCATATCAGTGGTACACGTGTATGCAAAGCAGTAATCTGATTTTTGACTATTCGTCATTCAAACAACAGTTTCTTAGTGTTTTTCCAAAGACCTTTAATCAAAGTGAAATTGAAGCGGAAATTTATTCGCTAAGGCAACGTGAAGGTCAGTCTGCATTAGATTTTGCTATGGAAAAGATTTCCAAGTGTGAGGAATATTTAGAAGAGTTGACGGAAGCGATAATCTTAAAAATAGTTATCCAACGTTTGAAGCCAAGTGTTCAAGATTTTTTAGATAATCAAACAATTACAAGCAAGGTTACCCTCCTTCAAGCTTTAGCTAAATATGACAATAGACATTTCTTCGCTACCCCTCACCGTCATTCAGGTACGAGAAGTTTTATACAGCCGCGCCAAAATTTTTCGCGAGTTTCAAACCAGCAGCGTAAGCAGTACCGCAGGCAAAATAATAGAAGCGCACGGCGTTATAATGAAATTAGTGCACTTAAAGAAAATATGCAAGCACCTTACTTGCACTGGCAAGTTGATTCACATGATATGGTTCAACCTGTTGAAACTGTTTGGTCAAATGTATTATTTTGTCCGAGCAGTAATCATTATTTTGAGAATAGTGAAAGTCAGGGTATTTTTGTGGCTTATACAGAAAGTGAGTCTAGCTGGAATAATGCGGTAATTCCAGTACAAATTTCTGAAAATAGGGCCGATACTAATGCTAGTGGTTTAGAAAATAAATCATCGGACACTTCTATTAATGCTATACCTGATATTATTAATGCTATACCTGATATTATTGATGCTATACCTGATACTTTAGATGATATCCACACATCTGTTAATGAAGGAAATTTAGTAGATGACGAAGTATGCGTTACGGAAGTTAGTGAATACTTATTAGTTGACGACAATAAAAATTCTTTAAACGATAGTAGGAACTCGCTAGGTAATAATGATATTATTTCAAGTTTCCATCCGAATGAGGATGCTGTAGGCCAGGTTGATAATATGGTTTTAAATAAAGTACATGAAAACCAGACTGAGAATCAGGATGAAAAGTTGACACAGAGTTATACTGTAGGTAGTTTAGCTGATGCTTCGGAAGTTATAGAGAAAGTTTGCAATAAAACGCACGAGTACGAAAAGCTTAATCTTCCTAAAACTGAAGCAGTGTTAAAGAATTTAAATGATAACGATTCTGATGTCGCAAGTTTCAAAGAAACTTTGTCGTCAAAAGAGGATAAAACTAAAGTTAAGGGGGATAAAAAACGTGAAAAAGCGCCTTCAGGTTCCAGCATTAAAATTGCTAATACTGAAGTAATTAAGGAGGTAAACAAGAAGTCGTATAAGCACAAATACGAAAAGCAGAGTCAGGTTGTGAAAAAAATAGAATCTGCATTAAAATCTAATGTCTATACTCTAAAAGGTACGGAGAAAAGTAAAGTGTGCACTACAAAACCTCCATCTAAGGATGAACGTGGCACACATAAGGTACACAAGGTTATAAAAAGGAAGAATGACAATTTTAAAGCTCCTTTGCATAAGTACAGGGAACGCAAGATTTCTGCCGCCCAGCAAGGTTGGCCTCCTCCCAAGAGACCTCCTGTCCATCGTCAAGCCGGACCAGCGCCTCAGGACCAACGACCTGCTGCACGAAGGATGCCCACACGGTCAACGAACCCCTTTACTAGGACTGCGACCATCAAGAGAGGTTCAGCGGATTGGACAAACTGGTGCAGTGAAGTTGCTGCATTCATGAGGAACAAGTCTTGTATCAATTCTCTTATTCTAACTCCCACCCTTTAATAAAATCGAACCAAATTGGTTTGAAGTTCCCCATTGTAGATACTGTGTAAACATTTTGAGGGGAAGGGGTGAGCCACTGACAAAAAAACGGCATACTGTTGTTTCATAAATTTTTGAAGGGGACATGTAGAAAAAAAATACATACTAACTACAGATAACAAACAACTAACATACTAACTTCACAAATCATAACACATGTACATTATAAATTGGGGGAGAGCAGATACAGTCAAGAAATGTCATGCTGTGCAATTGTGTTGTCACTTTTAATTAAAATAGATATTTTAGGGCGCAGTTGGCCAGCCCAGTATCCGCAACTCTGCAAATCCACTGTGTAATGGTGTCACCTGGACCCTTCGGGGTTAGTTTTGTAAAATGGTAGTGGCGTTTTTCCCCCACACAACGTGTGGAAGGTTTTTTGGCTTTGCCACCCATTATGTAAAAAGTCAGACCAGCACGCGTTTTCAATTAGTTAACTGAAGCCGTTCAGACCTCAGTTACCTAATTTTTTTTTTCGAGGGAGGCCAGTGTAAGGTATACACAAGATTCGATTCACAAGAATCGAACTTTTGAGTGAATTAAAGAAGCTGCTTCAGATATGCTAATTTTGGCATACGCGCTTAGTATAAATACCACGCAGCGTCATTAATGAAAGAGGGAGTTGTTGTTAAGGTTGAAAAGGTGTTATCCTGCGCTAGTGCTTTACGGGCCAGAAGTTTACGTGGCAGTACTGCTGGTTTGACTTACTGTTCGTGAGTATAAAATTATATTGTTCTTGAAAGCTGTATTTACATTCCGTACAAGTAGTACGCATGCTTATTGCTGTAAAAGCCAATTATATGTGCAGCGAATTCAATAAACATTATTTCATGTATAAACTGTGTTTGTATATAATTCAAATAGAGTGCCACTTCAAATTATATACACCCAAGTCTGGGTAGAAGTGAGCATAGATTCTCTATAAGTACTCTATATAATAATGTAATTTGAAAGTAATGACTACTTATTTTGTTTTTATTTCTGAAGTTTTTAAATTTTTAGAACTAATTTTCGGCCATGTTTGATATTTTAATAGACTATCTAAAGAATGTTATTTCTTGAAGTGTAAGTACACTTCTGGTCATCCAAAAGAACACCAAGAAGGACTAGAGATATCAAAGCCAAAGTTATTCCAGAGATTACAGACAGTGTCAATGATAATTGCTGGGAAATACAGCCTTCTTTGAAGTGAGGAAGATGAGAAAATCAGTAATGAGTGTTGCCTCAACGACTTTGAATAACCTCTGCGACACGCCGCGGCAATGACTGAAAGAGGCTTTGGATGTGGTGTTACGGACTGGCAACCCATGCTGCCTCCACTCGTAGCAAAAGATCATCTGTATCGGGTGCGGCACGCCGGGCTAGGAATTCACTTCTGAATGATTGGACTGACGTTGGAGAAAGGTTCGATGGGCGGTTAGAGAAACGTTCGATGAGCGATAGATCTGGAGAACAGGCAGGCCAAGGTAACAATTCAGTCTGGTGGTCTGAAAGGAAACCTTCAACAATGCTTGTAACGTGTGGTCCGTGCATTATCCTGTTGTAACGTGGCCGAAGACAAGTCCTGAAGGTAAGGAAGGAGAACAGGCTGCAACACCTCAGAGATATAGCTGGTAAGTGTACCGGTAATGCGTACTAGAGGTTCAAGGAAGTGGAATCCAATAGTATCCCACATTATAACACCTGGCACAGGTCCAGTATTACGATGCATAACACAACAGTTGAGCAGCCTCTCTCCATGGTGTATAAAAGGAAAATAGACGGAATTTAGACGAGGTTTACGAGGAATCACCATTCATTAAAATTTTGTTGTAAAAAGGTAATTAACAAATTATAAAGAATACACACAAAAAAAGGAATGACGCGTACTCTAAAATTTTATTGTAAAAAAAGCAATTCTCAAATTATATAGCATTAATTCCTAAATATAAGAATACCAATGAAACGTAACAATTTAGTAATTTAAACAAGCTAGAAAAATACATTTGTAAAATTATTTTTTCTCCCTTTAACATGCTTTTTGAATTAAGGTGACAGCCTACACTGAAAATATCATTTTTTGACTAATTTGGTCAATTTTTTTTTGTAAGAATCGTGTAATTCAATCTTTTCTCTTTATTCTTTGATTTTCATTCTACATCAATTAGAAGCAGAGCTATAGCTATTTAAAAAAACATCGTCTGCTACAAAATTGAAGTGACAAACAACTTTAAATGCGATTTTCTCAGAATTATGTTTTTTAGCACAAATCTCTACCGTTATCATGATATCTTCCATAATCTATATATATAAAACAGTTCTGTAACTGACTGACAGATAACACACAGACCAAACCGTTGGACCTAAAGGGTTGGAATTTTGCATTGCGATTCTTCTTATAGTGTAGCGGTGCACTAAGAAAGATATTTGAAAAATTCTTCTTAGATTTTTTTAAATAAATTTTTAAGCTGCTTTTGTAACATTCTTTAAAGTTTGCATTTAAAATAATAATCTGAGGGATATAAAATTTATATCATAAGAAAGATCCTAAAAATTCCTTTAAAATGAAAACATTTTCGAATCTTTGCCTCCCTTTTCTGATTTTTGGTGATTTTTAAAGATTGATTTTTAGAATTTAATTTATTAAATGCTGATCACGTGGTTTCTTTTCGTGATACTTTAATTTTGCTTCACGTGCATAACAACGAAATAAATTGACAATTTTTTTTTTCATTCTAACGCGGCAGACGATTGGACACTATCCAATAAAATATTAAAATACAGTAAAAGAAATGTTCCTCAAACTGTACTATATTAACTGTACTATATTCTTTAGTATGTTCTATTAGATTTAATTTGAATATTTTTTTCTACATTATTTTGTCTATCATAATATCCGTTACGATTTTTTTTTATAAATATATATATTTTTTTGGCATTAATTGCATACATTGACCGTTGTATTTATAATAAAAATATTTTTTTTTGTATTAATTGCATATATTGACCGTTGTATTTAATTTGAATGTAGTCCGTAGCGAAGCACGGGTATTCAGCTAGTAATGCATATCATTTGATACAATTTTCAGGAAATGTTTTAGATGCTATTGTTAATGAAATGACGTGCAAGAATTGATGTATAATAAATAGTTTTTTTTATTTGAGGCTGTTTTTATAAGGAAAGGAATGACGAATCGGGGAAAATTTTCATATTGGATAATAAAATTGGTCTGTGTTATTTTTCTATTTTAAAATTTCTCTTAGATTGTGGGTCATTTTGAAGATAACTGTCATATGTATCATGTGTGAAAAAGAAATTAAAATAGTAGCATTAGAATTTTGTGCAGAGTCATAGGCGTTTTAGCTAAATTTCATTAAAAATTACTTTAAATTGACCAATTTATAAAAAAGTATGATATTTAGAGGTAAGTTTTTGTTCATTTTTTAATTTTTAAGTGCGTTTTTACCTTAAATGACAAAAAAATCCTTAAAAAATGATTTAAGAAAATATTGGCTCAGAACGTAGACAGTCACCTTAAATAACATCAATATGCTTTGAAAAACTAACATCAATATACTTGAAAAACTTTTACTTTTTTGTTTAAAAAGTTATCGGATTGTCAAATTATTAGAAAAGGCCTAACCCACACTTTAAAAATCCTGTAGAAAATACTATAGAAATTAGAATGTACGATATACAGACAACTCTCTCTTTGTTAACCATTTTATTCGGATTATGACAATGTCTAAATAGAAAATTTCTCGGGGAAAGAAGTAACGATTCTGTAAATCGTAGAAATTTACTCTTTCACTAAGGATGGTCTTAGCGTTATACGTATTACAAGATATATTACACGATATATTATTCTGAAATGAGATAACATTTTTTAAAAGGATTTTATGAATTGTTAAATGTATTAAAAAATAATTTCAAGATAAAAATAACTTTTTATGTACCATGTTTTTAAATTTTCTGTTGAATCATATAAACTTGACAATTCTATGTATTAATAAATGCTTTTTTAAAATTTTTTTTATGAATTAACCCATCAACTTGAAAGAAAATGAAGTGAGTTGGAAGTTAACTTGCATATAACTTTTCATTCCCGTTTCGACCAATAGATGGCTGCACCAGTCTACAAAACGCTCCGGCCAATAGATGGCTGCACCAGTCTACAAAACAAAATTAACTGAAAATAACTAAAAATGAATTTAATTCTGCTTAAAGATGGCTAAAAGTATTAAAAAATGCATTGTCATCGTGTTCTGAGCTATTCTAAAAGTTTCAAATGTCTGTCTAGTCGGGAAGTTAGTTAAAAATTGATTGCAAGATTTGTACTTGACAAACACACACACAAACACACATACACCCAAACATGAAAGCAAGTTAATAAAAACATTGTAATGAATTGATTTTAATCAATCCAGCCCTCTGTTCTGATTTTCATTCTCTTGCGAAGCAGTGTGGTTTAGAAGCTTTTGAACACCTAACCAGAGGATGGAATAATCTGTCGCATACACATTTCATGCTGAAAAATTAGGATTCATATGGAAATATTACGTTTCAAAGATTCAAATGAAAGTATAAATAGTTATAATCAATGAAAGTATAATAATTTAAATAAGTTTAAATGATTGAAGATGCAAGTTTCTTGCAAGAAAAAGGCGATTCAGAATTTACTTATGTAAACAGCATACCTATCTTCGATCTGTTGCAGTAGTTTATAAATGTTTTTATTCTAGTTCAGCGAAATTTTTCCATGTGTTTTAAGAATTTTGCAAAGCATAGAGGATCGCTGTAAAGTTCTTTTATTAAAAAAAAATTGCCTAAAAGAGCGTTGAGTGCTTCATTTATAACAGAAGTTAAAGTGAAGTGGTCGGCGACATTTACTGACAATATCCCATCTTTATTTCGAGATGTCATTTGAAAAACATGACAACTCCACTTCAAGATGCCATTTGGGTAGTAACTGAAAAGGTTTTCGGACAACCTGCAATTTGAAAAACTAAGATTCTGACGCATTTTAGGTCATCAAAATTTATTAATACTAGTTTAACTCATGCTAGTGACTGTCACAAATCTGTCAAAGATTCTTCAGTCAAATATAATATACGCCTCCAGCGTACCCAGAAGCCTTGGACCTACATTTCGCCCTTGTTATAGTCTCACCAGGAAGGCATAATCGATAAGTACACTCGAGGGAAAATACTTACAAGTGCGGAATTTCTCTGAGTTTTTACTCGTGATTGACAAAGGGAAGTCATTAAACCCACAGCGAAAAAAAAACCTGGGGATGTATGGATTTGCATTGAGTTTTCCTTGCATTTTGTCATCGCCAGTTAAAGTCTGTGGTCTGGTCGTAACTTTGCAACTTTGTGCTCTCACGGACTCATGATTTAGTTTGAGAGTCTAAAAACAGACACCCAAAATACCCCTAAAACGTATATTGAAAAATAATGTACCTACACTATTTTTCAATATCTGCTACCAGAGAGATTTTACTGTGTGGAACAAAATGTTCATAAGTAAGAATCTAAGTAATTGTAAATCAACAGTCAATTAAGTAATCATGTTGTAAAACGTTATAAAACTACAAAGAAAAACTGCCTCGTAAAATCGATATTTCATTTCCAAATGAGTATGGTTCTTTATTAAAATTTATAGAAACCTGAGTTTAGTTTATATGCGTTTAAATGCAAATATTTAGTTGAAAACATTGACGTTTCATTGTTTTTAATACGAGAAATAAAATCCCGCTGGTAAAATAAAGTGAAACCTCTATCATAAATTATTACAGGTAGCGGATGAAGAAAATTTAGAACATGCACTATAAAATAGTTATAAGTCTCAATTCAAATCTCCTTATTTTTTTATCAACATTCACAAGAGGAAAATCTGTTATACGGGGTCCAGCAGTCCAATAAAGTCTAGCCTACAAGGAGGTTGTTGAATTGCCAGTACTTTTAAACAATTGTGTACCTCATACAAGCGATGTACATATTAGCATCAAATAACAGTTATAAAAAGCGTATGTATGCCAATATTAAATACAAAAATAAAACAACCAACACTACTCAATTTAGATACCAAATATTAAAGCTTAATTAGATTCACTATGAAGTATCATTTAAACTCTTAATACGACATATTTGTTGAACTGTTCTTCTTTATGTATTCACCTATCTTGTAAGGCTATTTTATATATAATAATTTGAGATTGTGAACCTGTTTATCATTACCATTTTATCAATTTATTTATCGCATTTCATTGGTTGTTGTCTTTCTTCGTTCACTATTTATTTGATTACTTGTTTTCTAGATTCTTTTTCTATTTCTCGCTTCACGGTTTTTATGTAGTGGGAATGGCAACGCCATCACAGCATCCCTTTTATGTTTGTTTTGCTTGCACGAAACCTTTTTAATTTTTTCATGTGGTGAAGAAAAGGATGATTTTGGCGCGTGAAATTCAAAATTGCTGGGGTTTTGATCTATTATTGACATTCAACCGGTTAGTAAAATTTGGAAAAAACCTTTGAAAAACATAAACAGAAGGCTAATGCATCCGTAAAAATGTAATTATAATTACAGGTTCAGATAGAAGTTAAGCATTTCTCTTAGTAAATTTTAAAAAGTAATATAGTTATTCTCATTGTAATAAAAATAAACGTTAACTTTGACATCGTAGACAGTGAAAATCTCTTCATAAGCCTATTTTTTTCTTCATCTTACCCAAGTCAATTCATTTACTTTACAATGTATGACATAGCTTATCTATGTTTTTTACCAAATATCCATGTTATTATGAGATTTCATAGCTAAGGTAATAAGCATAGTGAGTACAAAATGGGTTACGTACCGACATAAATCTCTAAAACAAAAGACAAAAACACCATCGTAAAACTTTTTCACATCAATATAAATTTTTCGCCATTATTCACTCAATCTGTGCTAATATTATCTTCACCTATGATGCTATCATGAGAGTGAAAGCTCATAAAATTACCCATTGTTTTGTTGAGATGCAAGGGCCAAATACTGTCCTGAAAAGTTTCCCTTCAAAAGAAACCTTTCATTGTGAAGCGCTGGGCGATTTTCCTCTTATTGTTTTTGGCTCTAGATTAATTCAATTTCTGAGTTCAAACACTACGCTGTGGCACACATTTGTAGTAAACGAAAGTGCAAGACGAGTTTGTCACAAACAATGGCTATGTCTATATTGTGTGCTTGGTATGGGATCCATAAAACAATACCGCTGGAGGTATAACTAAGGTTTGGTACCAACATGATTAGGAATGAATGCCGATGAAAAATCCCAGTTATGAATGTTTAACATGGGAAGCCCCAATTATAAAAGGACCCAGATTGGATGGTATTTGCACAACATTCCTTTGTCGAGTTTTAATGTCGTGATATAGATATGCAGAACACATGTTGTTTGAGAATTTTTCACGTGTTAAAAATTTCGGTGGTTAGAAATTTATTTTTCCATGACTTTTTTTATGCAGACAACAAAGCGTAATACCTGTCAAATTAATTCAATTTGACAACTATTTATTGTTTTGGTTGAAGAAGTTTTTGTCCAACTTTCCTTTCTTCATCTCAATTTTGCATTACACATAAGGATTCTGCACTCTAGTTTTCGAATTAGGCTCAAAGCTAATTCAACAGGTTTATTATTCTAAAATTAAGCAGATTTCTTCTGTATGTAAAATAATTTTATATGTTAAAGTTATAACTAATTTCCCTTAATGTAGTCATAAAAGAAGGGGACTAACAGAATACATAAATGAAAATAGAAGATTTTCAATTATTTATGGAAAGTGATATAAATTAAGTTCATGGGTTCATATATATATATATATATATATATATATATATATATTAGCACTTTCGCATATATATTAAACAGTTAATGTTAAACTGATCATATAATCAATATTACACTTCCCATAAGCTATTGCTCCGAAGTTATTTTAATGAATGTAGAAAAATGGGTAGGTCAAAAATTATTTATAGTTTCAAAATTTGCAATTTAGCATGGGTATTATTTTTTAATTGCGGCAGGCACATAATATAGAAGATAAATTTGAGATGTATGCAAAATGAATCGTTCAAAACTCTTTCCCAGTTTCAAAATTTATATTTTAATAAGGATATAAAGAGGCGGAAAAAATGAGTTATTAAAAACATTCTACTTTCAAAATTTTGTTTTCTACCACGGAGATAATAAGATGAACTAAAATGTTTTGTATTGTTGACAGCTTAGTGCACTCAATATCTCTAAGTTCCTGGCTTTTCTTGTTACAAATAGTCTGTAAGATCTTAGATAACGGTAGGAATTTGTTTTATCTGTATTTAAAATAATATCTTAGAACAATCTTCGAAATATTCAATCATTATTTTAAAATTATTTGCCATTGATATTAATAGATATTTAGCTATTTATCTTTTTTATTTTTTGAAACAAATGATAACGACTTTCTAATTTCGACTTAATTTTCTCTTTTCAGTCACGGACAGCCAAGAATACGACGTTTACCGTATAATAAATTAAATTTTCATAGAAGAACATCATAACAATTTTATTACATAATAGTACGAATATATTTTTAAAATCATTATTTTGGCAACATTAAGTCAAAATGCCTTTTTCCAGATTAGCTGTTTTCGAAGTAATGCAATAGACGAGAAGGGCTGACTATTACTAATGGACTCTTAGGGTTACATTTGCTTTAACATGACTTTCAGAATATAATGTGTGATATATTGAATCAAAATTAAACCACCGGTTTAAATAAATCGTCGTTTGAAGAAGAAGAAGCACCTTATGCAAATGAGCAGCGCTTTTCTACTGGATGGAAACCCGTGATTAGCGTACACATGCGACAGTGAGAGAGAAAACACTACGAGGCGAGGTCGGACGGAGGAAGGCGGCGAACGAAAAACAATTGGAGTGAAGATTGCTTTGCCGTACAGAATCCAGACATTATCAAGTTTACCGAAGGCGTTTTGCAGTTAGCTATCGTTCCAGCGACTTGGTGATAAAGTGAAGACAGAAAGGTAAATGTGGCGTATGTACAAGCAGTGGCGGGGCTCAATTCTGGTAGGGTTTCCGTAATTTAACTACCGGGATTAACACACGCGATAGATAATTCCCCGTTGCCTGCTAGCAATTGAGTACGGTATTTATGTAGTCTAATAGTGTTGTAATAAATAGTTTATTGTAGAAAACCTCGTCGGATATAGTTGATGGTGCGTTCATTGTTTAGTATATACATTATCTTAAGCGTAAAGGAAACGGTTAATGGTAAAGGAAACAGTTAACGGTAAAGGAAACAGTTGAACTTCACAAATCTTTTAATTAGCATTAAATTTGATACACAAAATCATATTCAGCTAGATTCTAGAACACTTTCATTTTATTAAATTATTTTAAACGTATTTATCATATGAATAATATTGCAAAATAATTCCGTGTAAGAATAAAACCGGTCGGATATTACACAAAAAATTTCAGTTTTAATCAACATTTTAAGCCGTACCATTTTCTTCTAAGTTTAATAGTTATTTTAAAGTTTCAATGAGCTTACTGAAAAAATAATACCATGTGATTACATAATCGCTGGAAAATATTGTTTTCCCACTCAAAAGATATGATAACGTGTTATTTGCGCTTAAAATTATGTTTGATGACAAGAGAGTTTTCCGTTTGTCCCTTTAAACAAGTATAGTTGTTTAAATAACAATTGATTTGGAATATCCTGTATTAGCCTACTTTGTAAATCGCTTCCTCTTCGTTTTCGAGATCAGTGATAAATAATATATACTTAGATGCTTCAATTATTTTGACATTTAATAGCTATCGAAATTTAATCCGTTTTGAAAGGCAGAAGCCTGCAATAAGTTGTGAATGCTGAAAGTATGCGTTAAAATGGATAAACTTGGATGAACAATTCAATTCTTGTTTTAATTTTTTTCTTTACGATATACTTATTCAATTATGTATGATATACACACGCTCGTAAGATTTTAAACATTCTATAAATCTTTTTAAAAATAAGTTTTGTTGAAATTTTCAAGTTAATTTACTCAAATATTTAAATTGTTCCAATCAAACGTGACTAGTTTATCTTTCTGTTTCAATTTATCGGCTCATGAATAATAAAAATTAAAAATTTTTTTTCTTACCATTGCATTTGTTAAGGGAGCACAGGACCTTGAAGATCGAAGAAATGACTATAAATATGGTCTAATTCTCATCACAAAAGCTCAAATAATATTAGAAAAAGAAATTTTCTTTCTTTATACATATAAAGTACATACCTTTGAATATGTAATATATAAAAATGGAAATTATAAATCTATAAAAAGTTTTCAAATTAGCAGTTTAGAATTTTATATGATTAACTACTAATTTGAATTTGTTTGCAGCATTACTTTTAAACTATCAATAGGAAACTGATAAAACTACACTCATATGTATATTTCATGGTACTCTACATTTTAAAACCAGAAAAATGTGCCATTCTAGAATACTTTTTTAATGTGGGAAAATTATGCAATTAATTGCATTAATTTTTTAAGTAATTTTTTATGCTCAGTTTTTAGTTTAAATAATATTTACTACAATTATTTTGGTTTTACATTACAGGTAAATATATTACAAGTATATTCTGACCATTAATTATTCTCTGTAAGCATATATCTCAATTTTATGATGAACGCAACACTTTATGATTTTTAATCACCAGTTAAAAATATAAAATACTAAACTGCTAATTTGAAAATTATTTATGGATTTATAATTTACATTTTTTATATGACATATTCAAAGATATGTACTTTATATGCATAAAGAAAGACAATTTATTTTTCTAATATTATTTGAGTTTTTGTGGTTAAAATTAGACCATATTTATAGTCATTTTTTCGCGCCTCAAGGTTCTGGGCCCCCTTAAGTAATTTTCTTTTACTAAATCGTGCTTTATCGATAAGATGAAACTTGAGTCCAAGTATTCTGTTTATTTGAATAGATTTTACTTAAGATAAAGGCATTCGAGTGTAAAATATTGTCCGAATAAATAGTATTTAGACTATATTTCTAAAGACTGCAGGTATTAATTTGAGTTTCAATATGTGAAGTTAACTTGTTTTTACCTTACTTTACTTTGAGGTAATATATGTATTAAACACTGAAATCATCTTAAACGAGATACGACGACATTTTTTACACTAAAATCTATTTATTACAACCAAAATTAGGCAATATAAGTACAGTACTTATTGCTAGCAGGCAACGTGGAAATTAATGCGCTATATTACGTAGTTATATTACGGAAACCCTGCCAGAAATCAGCCACGCCTCTCCTTGTAAATTCGTCACACTAACCTTTCTGTCTTCACTTTATCACCAGGTCGCTGGAACGATGGCTAACTTCAAAACGCCTTAGATGAGCTTGGCAATGCCCAACTGCTGTTCTCGAGATGAACGACAAACCGATCTTTTTTATTCTTCAAATTTTCCGTTCCCTGCTCACCTCTATCAGACCTCGCCTCGTGGTGTCTCTTGCCTCATGTCGCGCGTGTACGATATTCACGGGGTTTCCCATCTAGTAAAAAAGCTCCTCTCATTTGCCTTCGTGTTTGTTTCTTCTTCGAATTGTTTAACGTAAACGGCTATTTACTTGACTGGAGGGGGGTTAATTTGGATACAATTCCTCACAAATACATTAGTACACAACTGTGTGGTCTGCACAAAATTCCGTAGTCGGCAAACAACTAAGTGAACAGGATTTATAAGAAATATATATATATATATATATATATATATATATATATATATATATGCACATAATCTTTAAGAGAGAAACGATTTGTTTTAAATAAATAATTATCAAACAATAGAATAACTAAACAGCAGAAACAGTATTTAATTTTATCTCTGTATCAAAAAAGTCTATATGCAGATCGAGGACCTGTAAGTATTACCGTAAGTATTACCGGAAATTTTTTGTTTTGTGGAATTTTTGTTCTACTGCTTGCAACGCTTGTGAATTCAGACTACTACATTTTTATGGATGAAATAAACATTCGAAAATACGTTCCTGTAAGATGACGGACTGAATTCTGATTCAGATTCGGAACTGTCTTCTAATAATCTGGATTATTCTTCAGATCATTATTTCTGCCCTGATTGCGACGTAGGACTTTGTATTACACCATGCTTCAAATTGTACCACACACAAAAAAAGACTTTTGAACAATTTGCAAAAGTGTAAATTTCAAATTTTAAAGCAAGTATGAAAGCAATTTTTCTAACATCTGTTAAACATTCCTCATTACATGCAGTTTTCTTGCAAAAAGCAAACAAAAGGGGTTTTGTCTTGTAAAAAGCAAGCATTTAAGGATTTTGTGTTCCAAAAATTAAAAATAAAAATAGTGTAAAAGCATTAAAAGTGAAATTTAATAAACAATTCTTTCGTTTTCTTATTCTATTAAGTATGGTGTTCAATTATATGCAACCATAAAAATGCCTTTTTTGGAAACATTTCTAGTAAAAAAAATTGACCAGTTAAGGTGTTATGCTACTAAGAAACATGATTTTTGTTAATTCCTGTGTAAATTCATTTGAGAACTTTTCCCCCCAAAACTCAAATAACTTTCGATAAATGCACTGAATACCCTGACACGTTTCGTTTTTATTCCATGTATGTTTAGTATGACTTAACTTTAGGGACTGATAAAATAAATGGAACTAATTTTAAAACTGGCATAAAAGCCTCATCCTTACAATGTAAGACATATATTTAAGATCGTTATCGTGAATCTAAGTCCAAAGTTAAGCTGTCTTCAGGTGACTGCTTATGTTCCGCTGTTTACTAACAGTTTAAAAAACTATTGTATTTAACCATATAATGCTTAATGAAAACTATATATAAATATTTTTTTAATCCTGGAGCTTTTGTTGCCTTCAATTGCCTTCAGTTAATCCATACGGCTTTCTCTGTTTTTATCGTCTGTAAAAGATTTTCCCATTTCCGTTTGTTTACTTTTTCCTTCAAATTTTACCTTGACCATCGCAAGCGAATATCTTAAACTTGCTCTCATCAGTTAAGAGAGCCGTCTTACGAAAGTTTAAATCCCTTTTTTATGAACTATTTTAGAAAATAGAATCTATTCTTAAGCTAATTTGCATAAAAAATAAGAGGTTTATCCCACGTACTCTTCCGTGGCAAATCTCAAAGATCCTCTTATAATTTTGGGCTGACCAACTTTACCTGTAAATTTTCGAGTTTGTTCAAACAACATTTAGGTACTTATTTTAGGACTACCTCGCACAGTTTATTTTGGGTATCGAATATCAATAGTACTCAGTATTCTTGAGAGCCCTGATGGGAAGTTAAGATTTAAATTTCCATAAGATTCATAGTTCCAAATCGCAGTGTGAACACTTATTTTACTTTTTGAACTAGTTCGTATATTTTTTAGGTGTACGTACATATCTGTAGCTTTTCTTTTTTTATACTAGTATATTGGTCAAAATTCATGTCTTTTACTTTATTATTATTATTATTTTATTTTTAATTATTTTACCATTTATGTACAAAAATTCCTGAAGTTTTATTTATTTACTCTTTTTGAAAATTTAGGTTTACGTAAATCTTCAGCTGTATGAAGAATTTTGCAATTCACAGAATACCAGACGAACGGTACATATCGATACCAGACTTAGGGCACATATCAACCTGTTTAAATGCTGCATACGAACAGATGAATTTAAACAAGCGTATAGTAACAGTTGCATCTTCATAATCTACAATTTACGCTTCCTGGACGTTCGGTCCATAAACAATTATTAAGCCTGAAGACCAGAAGCTGCGTAGAAAAACCTGCAAACTCAGCCGAGGGTTGATTTGCTGCGCGGTGATGTTTCATAAGGGCCTGGGCGCCGGGCGGACAGTACAGATCTGCAGACCATTTTGGGCAACCGGGGGGGGGGGCTTGCATCTTCATAAAGTTTCCGTGTTTACAGATGTATACGTTACTCTTCTCCAGCCACTAAATGGGTAATAAAGCTAAAATAAAGATGTTAATGACAGTGCAGTGATGCTCATAAATGATTGCTGCTTGAACGCTGTTTCCATTAACCATGGATTCCGATTATGCATTCGAAGGAAAACGCATTTTATAACAGCAGCCTCACTCATACCACACACAAAAGAATGGAGGAGATCATATAAACAATACATTACAGTATACTTGTTAATTGGACTATTATTGGGGACCAGACTAGCCTGGACATCTTAGATCTTCTTGACCGGCTTTCACCTGGACACACTATTCATTTTCATTGGATCCCTTCCCATATTGGGATTGACGGTAATGAAAGGGCCTTTAGCCAGTACTGCTACTGAGGAGTACGTGAGCCCCTGTGAGGCTCTTACTTTTAGAGAGATTTACTCCTTTAAGAAGATAGAACAAAACCATCTTTGGAGAACTCCTCCTTGCCACCCATGGTACTTTGGAAGAAGTCCGGGTGGGTCTTTCCAGCTCAAGCCCAGAAAATATCAAACAGCCTTCTCGCGCTTCATGAGTGGTCATATAAAAGCACTCACTTTTCGGCAGGATCAAAAGATCTTCCCGGAGTGCCACTGGTGCTCTGCCGACATGGCCTCCCCTGCCCATCTTTTGGCTTGTTTGGGTTTTACAAAGGATGAGGTCCTTCTGGATCCTTTACTGTTTTTAGACTTTTTGGATATTTTTGGTTTCATGGAGATTGTCTAGCCTTGCTAGACAATCTGGGATTAGTAAAAAAAAAAATTACAGTAAGTGTTGAAAATCTTAAGCGCAGAGTAACTTATGAGCATTTTTTATTTCGTTGCCATATTAGAACAATCTAAACAAATTCTAATGCATGTTTTGCAAGGTATGTAATTACATTTTATTAATATTTTATGCCTTGAATAAAAGAACATTAGGCACAGTACTTCATAACAGTTTTCTACACTACATAAATAATTGTTTTCTACTTTTACAGTTCTATAAAGCATTGAACTTGGGACTAAACTAGTACAGACCTCTATAGTTTTAATTCCGCTTTGAAGTTTTCGACCGATCTCAGGGAAGAAGTCCCGAGCAAACACGACATAACGGGACACGCACTGAATGCGAAGTTTTGAAATTTTAATGAACTAGTTTAAGCTGAAAAACTGTAGTCGTACAATTTATGTTATTAGAAAAAGAAATCATATTGATCGCAAAAATTTTAATGTAGTAAATTAGTAAAAATGTTCTGAGCGATTTTATTTGTAATATATAAAAAAATAAAGTCGTTGATTTACTGAAAAAAAAACTTGTATTACCAATGAAGAAGACAGCTGATGCTCGATTTTGCCTCGGTTAGAAAATTTTCAGTTTTGTCGTTATAAAGTGTTGATTAAAACTGTGAACTATATATAAAGAAATAATATTAAAATGTTTTCCTTGTGTCGTTAATGGAATTGAATTCTTACTACGATCAGAATCAATAATTGGATAACAAAATGTAAAAAAAGTTACACTCACAGAGATGCGATTCTTATACTTATCCTAAAAAGTAAGGATGGCCAGTGCATACTTTAACAACGCAATTTTTTTCCCCATTGCGGAGGCTTTTGTCTTCTGATAGTGAGTATTTCTTCTTCTGACATTTGGCTCATGAAGATCTGCGAGGTCTTGCTGACTACTTCTTTACTACGGAAGCACCATTTAAGGTGAGCCAGCATTGCTCCCTATGAGGGGACATCACGGTAACGACCAAGCCTTATTCGGGATTCAAAGCCAAGCCCACACCATGGAAGACTATGACGCTATCCACTATACCATGTGGGCACAACGCAAAATAAAAAATTCATGATTTAGCGCAAGGTCTGTGGCAACATATGCCTGGTTCGTTACAAGCTAACATCTGGCGGGACATGCTGAGAGAAAATAATACAAACATGTAGGGAATTCGTTGAGTTTCCTGCTCCTAAATGACCCACGTAAGCAATAGGACTATACTAAAAAGACAAATTGTGTGCACACACAAAACACATTGTTGGTGTCTATTAAGCGTGCTGCAAATAAAAGACAAAAATATTTGACATTTGATTTTTCATAGAATGAGTAATTTTGTCCTTTTAAAAGGACTGCTAACTATATTATATGCAATCGGCAGATAACAAAGAAAATAACTTCGAAATTAGAATGTATAACGTGGAAAATTTGTATTTAAACACTGAACCCATCTAGAGGTAAATATGAGCTGTGGCTAGCTCTATACAGGAATTTAAAACTCAGACTAATGTTACTGCATCCTCATTACGATGAGAACCGATGTTGATACATTTGACTTAAAATAAAATGTACAAAAATGCATACCATATCAAAACATTCAACATGCAAATTTAGTCTCTATTTCGACTTTAATCTCTACATGCATAAAATGTATAGAAACTAAAATTAAGCACTCCTCATACGAAATCAACAGAAAAGTAGGGTGTCTTAAAAAATAAAGAAATGTAAAAAATAAAATATTTCTCTTTTATCTTCTCATACAAAACATTTCCCCCCTTTTATCTTGTATATTATTCAAAATTTCCGGAAACGTCCATCTCTTGCGCGTACATTTATCTAAGTCATAGACCAATTTCGCCATTGTTAAGTCTTTACTTTACATAGTTTAGCAGATAAACACATAATGGGGAAAATATTACATTAGTCAGGTTATTTTACCTTATTTTGATACAACTTAAACTTCCCAAACTTCTAACAAAATGCAATTTTGAATTATTTTTATGCTGCAGACAGGCACTACTGCATTTTAACGATAGGAAGATAAAACTTTCATTTTTCAAAGGCGGAAGTACACATTGAAAATGACTATAATTTCAGATATATCGTCTGTACTAACTCTGATATATACTCTATTATAAAGTCGAAAATACACTTCAAAGACTTAAAAATAATTCATAGTTGCTATTAGTATTAATTTTTAGTTAATATTTGCATCGTACTGTAAAACTCTGAAAAATAATAATCATTTCTAAAATTGATTTGGTTAGCTGACAATAAAATATCCTCAGATTTATAATTACTAACTATGGTGTATTTCTAATTTTTACTCAATAACTTTGAATTTTTCAATTTTATATTCTTAAGATATTGATACTATAAATGTTACTTGATAACAGTTTTCATTCTAAACAGCAAAACTTTCTTTAATCACAAAACATTTATTCATTCGAACAATTTCCTAAATTTTCTCCATTCAGAAAATAAAATTCAACATATTTCAAAATTATGAAACCTTTAATGATAAAATACATATTTTGCTATCTCCAGAAAGAGACAGATACTTCTAATATATTTAAAAAGCTGTTGTAAATAAATAAATAACGTAAACGTTAATAAATTTATCCTCATTTTTTTAATACACAAAAAGAATTCAATATATTAGCAAGAAAATAAAACCAGCAAAATGTATTGACAGAATACATTTTTCAGTTTTCTGAGGATAGACGGGTATTTTTAATAGATTTCAACGATTTTTCGAAATTATAAAAAAAATACTTAATTAATAAACTATTTTATTCTGACATCTGTTAATTTATAGGTACCTTAAAATTTACAAAACATTTTTTTATTTGAAGTTATATTGAAAAAATATTGATACAGAAATATACACATAAGTATTAAATGAAGAGGTGAAAGACAAAGTGGTGTAAGTCAGTAAGCCAAGTGGTGTAAGTCAAAAGCATTTTAATGCAAAAACTACAAAAATTTCACTATAAATTGAACAAATTATAATTCATAAAAATTATTATAATACTGCAAATAATAATTATTTGTGATTCCACTATAATTTGAACATGGAGATAATATTTTTGCCCTCAAATAAAAAAAGTTGAAAATGTGACTTACAGCACTTTGCCTTTCACCGCCTCAAATGATGAACGGTAATGGGAAAAAAGGACGAGTTGAACAACTTGAGTCAATTTCCTTGAGTTAAACCCCATCCTATCTTTATTAAGTATCTTGAAGTCAATTGGAAGTTAAAAGAATCTTTAGCAGCATTTTTATCATTTAGTTGTAAGTCAAGGTAAGTAAGCTGATATAAACCTTCAAAAGTAAATGGAAAATAGCAATTTATACATCTTAATGATGCCTCGAAATGTATTATTTGCTGAGCTTCCTATAAAAATTGTGAATTTCCATCAGTGCTGTGAATTTATTTTTGAGGGTTTGGGTTATGAAGATCTAAAAAACGTGTAATTCATAACTTCTGGAGGTAACAAGCGACAGACGTTACTCAATGCAAGGACAGATATTTTACGATTTTCCACAGGCACAGACTGAAGAAAAAATAAGGAAGCAACAGAATGCCTTTAACTGCGATGCAAAATTTACCTTTTCATCTAAAAAAACAATGAGTCATTAGCCTTAAGTAAATACGTAAGTAACATAGCCATTGAACACACATTGCCTGTAAATGGAGGGAATCTTAAACGAAAAGTAACCATCATTAATGCTCTGCTTACTTCAGTTACTACTCGTCAGATTAGAGAACTTAAAGCATTGAGTTTAATCGTTTATTCTATTAACTAACCTTGGCAAAAGTCATCTCAGTATACAATCTTCACCGAGAAGAAAGACTCACTCGCTGCTCATTATTTCCAATCTCTCTCTCTCTCTCTACACACACACACACACACACACACACACACACATATATATATATATATATATATATATACAGGGCTAGATTTGAGGCGGAACTCACCGGAAAAGCTTTAGTTGCGTTTGAGCAGTGTCAAGTATGTGTGAGTGCGATAGATTGTGAAGTGAAATGAGCAAAAAAACCCGATTTTTTCTCGCTTTCGGGTGCCAGTAAAAAACTCAAGAAAAGCATTAGTTGTGACGATACCAGTGATGACAAAGTGGTTAATGACGATGACGGCGAAATGAAAAGCCTAAGTTCTCAACCGTCCACTAACACTGCAAGCGAAGCAATGGCTTCTGAAAAGCTTGGCAGTAATGTAGAATACCCTAAAGAAAAAGAAACATATGTTGAGTGGGACAATGTCTTGCCAGATTGCTGGACTAACTCGCAAAAAAACGAGTTTTGCCAAAAATATGACTGGTTGTTTGTTAAAAATGGAACGTTAGGATGCAGTGCTTTTGAAAAGGTTGGAGTTTTAATCTGTCCATAAGAAAACAGGTATGAAAATTTCATAAGCGTGGGCAAGTGATGAGATAGGTAGCTACGGCGACACTAAAGAAAAAAAAGCAAACTTTGTTAAGGAAAATAATGTATGAACACAAAGAAAGTGCTGGTCATAGAGCAGCTGCAAAATTTTATGCGAAGGTAAAAATGAAGTATTGGAGAAAGTTGTTTTGAAGCAGTTTGCTCACGAAAAAAAAGCTACTGAAAATAAATTTCTTACTGCATATAAGATTGTTAAAGAAAATTAGTCCATTCACAATTTTGAAACAGAAATTGATTTGCAAGAACTTAATGGGGTTGCCATGGGTCGCATTTTATATTCATACAAAGTTTGTACTAACATTTCTTTGCACATAAGTAAAGAAATGAAGAAAACATTTGTTAATAAAATAATGAAGAATGACACGGAAATTGGCCTGATAATTGATGAGTCAACTTCCCTTAGTAACAAGTCAAGGTTGATTGTTTACGTTCGTTGTTCTTTGCCTAAAACTGGTGTGGTTCCACCAACGTCTTTTTAGATTTAGTAGAACTTGATGGTTTTACTGCTAAGGCGGTATTTGACTGTTTGATTAGCTGTCTTCACTCTAATGGAATAACTGACACGTTTTTAAGTAAAAACTTAACAAGCTTAACATGTGACGGCGCTGCTACTATGATTGGTAAAAACAAAGGTGTTGGAGCATTATTTTGTGTAAAATTCCCTTCTGTTATTGTTTGGCACTGTGCTAACCACAGGCTTGAGCTTTCAGTGTCTGACGTATTTCAGTCAGTTTCAAGAGTTGATAGATTTAAATCCTTCATTGACAAACTGTATGTTGTGTATCATGCTTCACCAAAGAGCAGCAGGGAACTGCGAAAATTTGCAATTTTGCTAGAGACAGAACTTTTAAAAATCGGAAGAGTTTTGACCACATGTTGGGTGGCGTCTAGTTTCAGATCTGTGTCAGCCGTTTGGAGGTCTTATGAAGCACTAGTCCATCACTTTAAAGAAGCTTCAAATGACCCAATCAGAGACAGCAAAGAAAAAAGTACGTTTGCGGGCCAAAAAGATTACTGAAACTAATTTCATTTTAGACCTGGGCTTGATGGCTGATGCACTGCAGGAGCTCTCAGAGTTAAGTGAAGATTTGCAACATGGCAACGTTGGTCTAAGCTATGCTAACAAAAAATTAAAAATTACAGCTTCTTTGTTTGAGGAAAGAAAATCAGTTCCAGGATTTTACTCATCGATGGCTCAAGAAGCTGTAAATAACTTGTCTTTTTTGGGAGTTCCTCTCCACGAAAAGAAGGTAGGAAAAACAACAAGCCTTTGAACTCCGAAAAGTTTTACGAGGCACTTAAACAGTCTATTGAAACAAGACTGCTCAGTGAAAATTCCCTTGTGTAAAATTCCCTTCTGTTATCGTTTGGCACTGTGCTAACCACAGGCTTGAGCTTTCAGTGTCTGATGTATTTCAGTCAGTTTCAAGAGTTGATAGATTTAAATCCTTCATTGACAAACTGTATGTTGTGTATCATGCTTCACCAAAGAGCAGCAGGGAACTGCGAAAATTTGCAATTTTGCTAGAGACAGAACTTTTAAAAATCGGAAGAGTTTTGACCACATGTTGGGTGGCGTCTAGTTTTAGATCTGTGTCAGCCGTTTGGAGGTCTTATGAAGCACTAGTCCATCACTTTAAAGAAGCTTCAAATGACCCAATCAGAGACAGCAAAGAAAAAAGTACGTTTGCGGGCCAAAAAGATTACTGAAACTAATTTCATTTTAGACCTGGGCTTGATGGCTGATGCACTGCAGGAGCTCTCAGAGTTAAGTGAAGATTTGCAACATGGCAACGTTGGTCTAAGCTATGCTAACGAAAAATTAAAAATTACAGCTTCTTTGTTTGAGGAAAGAAAATCAGTTCCAGGATTTTACTCATCGATGGCTCAAGAAGCTGTAAATAACTTGTCTTTTTTGGGAGTTCCTCTCACGAAAAGAAGGTAGGAAAAACAACAAGCCTTTGAACTCCGAAAAGTTTTACGAGGCACTTAAACAGTCTATTGAAACAAGACTGCTCAGTGAAAATTCCCTTGTGTAAAATTCCCTTCTGTTATTGTTTGGCACTGTGCTAACCACAGGCTTGAGCTTTCAGTGTCTGATGTATTTCAGTCAGTTTCAAGAGTTGATAGATTTAAATCCTTCATTGACAAACTGTATGTTGTGTATCATGCTTCACCAAAGAGCAGCAGGGAACTGCGAAAATTTGCAATTTTGCTAGAGACAGAACTTTTAAAAATCGGAAGAGTTTTGACCACATGTTGGGTGGCGTCTAGTTTCAGATCTGTGTCAGCCGTTTGGAGGTCTTATGAAGCACTAGTCCATCACTTTAAAGAAGCTTCAAATGACCCAATCAGAGACAGCAAAGAAAAAAGTACGTTTGCGGGCCAAAAAGATTACTGAAACTAATTTCATTTTAGACCTGGGCTTGATGGCTGATGCACTGCAGGAGCTCTCAGAGTTAAGTGAAGATTTGCAACATGGCAACGTTGGTCTAAGCTATGCTAACGAAAAATTAAAAATTACAGCTTCTTTGTTTGAGGAAAGAAAATCAGTTCCAGGATTTTACTCATCGATGGCTCAAGAAGCTGTAAATAACTTGTCTTTTTTGGGAGTTCCTCTCACGAAAAGAAGGTAGGAAAAACAACAAGCCTTTGAACTCCGAAAAGTTTTACGAGGCACTTAAACAGTCTATTGAAACAAGACTGCTCAGTGAAAATTCCCTTGTGTAAAATTCCCTTCTGTTATTGTTTGGCACTGTGCTAACCACAGGCTTGAGCTTTCAGTGTCTGATGTATTTCAGTCAGTTTCAAGAGTTGATAGATTTAAATCCTTCATTGACAAACTGTATGTTGTGTATCATGCTTCACCAAAGAGCAGCAGGGAACTGCGAAAATTTGCAATTTTGCTAGAGACAGAACTTTTAAAAATCGGAAGAGTTTTGACCACATGTTGGGTGGCGTCTAGTTTCAGATCTGTGTCAGCCGTTTGGAGGTCTTATGAAGCACTAGTCCATCACTTTAAAGAAGCTTCAAATGACCCAATCAGAGACAGCAAAGAAAAAAGTACGTTTGCGGGCCAAAAAGATTACTGAAACTAATTTCATTTTAGACCTGGGCTTGATGGCTGATGCACTGCAGGAGCTCTCAGAGTTAAGTGAAGATTTGCAACATGGCAACGTTGGTCTAAGCTATGCTAACAAAAAATTAAAAATTACAGCTTCTTTGTTTGAGGAAAGAAAATCAGTTCCAGGATTTTACTCATCGATGGCTCAAGAGGCTGTAAATAACTTGTCTTTTTTGGAAGTTCCTCTCCACGAAAAGAAGGTAGGAAAAACAACAAGCCTTTGAACTCCGAAAAGTTTTACGAGGCACTTAAACAGTCTATTGAAACAAGACTGCTCAGTGAAAATAACTTTGAGCTTGCTGACACCATCAAAGTAATGGATGAAAAAAACTGGCCACAAAATGTCCCAATAACGTTTGGGGAAAATTAAATGCGGAAAATTGCCTCCAAGTTCAAACTTAATGAAAGGCAACTAATTGCAGGATTTCGAGAGTATCTCCATTTCAGAGTGTTCCCGGAAAGTCTCAACCCGTTGAAACAGTCAATCAATTCGATAGCCATATCGTCGAGTCAATGTGAAAGAGGTTTCTCACAGATGAACCTCATTATCACACAATTGAGATGATCACTGAATATTGCAACAGTTTCTGGTCTGTTGTTTGTAACGATCAATGGACATCCTCTTCGGCTCTTTAACCCAACTAAGTATGTTGACTATTGGCTTGTGTCTGGACACCATTCAGCATTACCCGTCAAGAGTAAGGAGAGGTCAAGAGACCAGAAGTATTATGAGAATATGTTGAAGTTTTGGTCAATCTTTTAGGATGGGCACAAAACTTAAACTATCATGAAACTGTACTTTTCACTGCTTTTATTACTTTTCTACAACACATTTTTGTGCTTGTCTTCTTCTTCTTCACACGCACAAGCACAACAGCCCCTTACAGGCCCTGGCTGCCTGAACCACCCGCTCCTTCCAGCGTCTTCTATCTGCAAAGACTCCTCTCCAATTTTTAATTTCAAAGGTTTTAAGTCTTTTTCAATGTCATTTAACCATCTAGTCAGTGGTCTACCTCTAGCTCGGATTCCCTCAGGTTTTTTAAAAGTCAAGATATTAGAGGGATTATCTTCCATCAAAGGGCCATCTTAATCTACTACTACGGAACACTTGTGTTATTTGTGATTGCCTATAAAGCCTCTACAGTTCAAAATTATATCTGGTTCTCCAACGTCCTTCTTCCTGCACTGGGCCAAAGATAGCCCTGAGGATTTTTCTCTCAAACATGTCCAGTGAGCTCTGCGTGTCTATGCTCAAGGTCCATGTTTCACTTGCACAAGTAAGACAGGTAGTATTAGTGTCTTATAAATTCTTAATTTAGTTTTGCGAGATTAGATCTCAATTGTCTTCTCAGCCCAAAGAAGCATTTATTAGCCATTATGATTCTGTTATCAATTTCTATTCTTAGTTTATTTTTGTCATTAATTATAGTGCCAAGGTATTTGAATTCATCAACTTTTTTTGTACTTGTCTTGCTAAATAAATTTGGTATTGAATAAAATGTTCCAAGTTTTTGTATAACCAACAATTTCTTTTTTTCAGGCCAATAATTTGGAATAACCCCCCCCCCCCCCCGGAAGGTTACCGTTCCGGCACCTCTATTTCTAGAAATCTAGCACTGTATATATATATATATATATGAAACCGCACGGGCGGCGGTGAGGGAGGAAGGCGTTGATTGCCTTTCGTGCGTCACAGAAATGAACTAGTTCGTCATAGTCAACATAATTCAGTTTCCGCGCTGGAAGTCGTGGCGTAGTCTGTAAATTTCGCTGTCGGTTTGGGGTACTCGAAGGCCCTCTTCAAAGTCTTTTACGGGCCCCTCCAGCCCCGGACACTAGGAACAAACCGCACTAAGACAAAGGTTTTTTATTCTCAACTGCTACATGTTATCGGGGCAACGATAATCCAACAAATTCCCCGGCCAAAACCTTGGTGGGTCTTTTAAAACTTCATGAAGTCGTTGTCACATGACACTTGCATTTTTGCATTGATTGGACAGAGGCCCCCAGTCCAGTTCTCTGGGATTGAGTCCCGTGGCCTGTTATATAAGATTTGGCGCTATCGAGACTGGGGGTTAAAGGGCTGATTGATTACCTACTATTGCTTTTAGGTTACGCTCAAATCCTTTGTTCTTAAAACGAAATTGAAATGAGTTTGCTTACGCTCAAGTAAATTTAAAGGAAAATTAAAAGAATTTGGAAATTAAAAAAGGTTTTTTGTTTTGTATGTTATATATATATATATATATATATATATATATATATATATATATATATATATATATATATATATATATATATATATACAGTCGGACCTCTATTTAATGAACCTCTATTTTGCGATCTTTCCCTTGGAACCAAGAACATTTTGCGAATTTCTTCGTAAAATAACCTCTGAATAGCGAAGTGCATTCTCTGTTTAACGAACTTTTTCTTATGATCCAATATTTTTTCCTCCATGTTTCTGAAAATATTTCTGAACATTTCAAATTTATTCTTACTTTTAACACATTTAACAAATTAACTTTATTTTAACACATTACGACGAGAATTATAGATTAAAGAAAATACGCCTGAAGGGCTTTTTAGTACATTGCAAAGATGCGAGACGTATTATGAGAGAAAACATTTTTTGAAACAAATAACATAGACAAAATTAAGAGACTTTATCAGTAATTAAATTTAAGGAAACATGAGGTAATGTATGCAAAAAATTACTTGTTATATTAAATGCGATAGTGTCATTAAAATTTATTAATTTTAATTTAATTTTTTTAAATCGAAAATACAGTGTATTCCCGGACAATGTTTTGCTTTATTCTTGTTTTCCTTGCAGATTTCTGTTTGATGGATAAGATATATAAAAGAAATAGACATTATTTAAAGAAATAGACACAAATTATAGAAATTTGTGTCTATTGCATGAATTATAGAAATAGACATGAATTATAGGAATTCACGAATTATAGAAATAGACACAAATAATAGACAAAATAAAGGGGGGATTAATTACTTTTATAAATAATATTTAGTGTTTATGAATTTAAAATCTGGTTTGTGTAGTTTAAAGTATTTTAAAATGTGAATCTCTTTTTAACGAATTTTCCATATAACGAACTTTTTTCGGGATTTAGCGACTTCGTTAAATAGAGGTCCGACTGTATATATATATATATATATATATATATATATATATATATAAAGGCATTAGATTCTGATGTAGGTGGCACTTCTGCATGTAGTCATAACTGAATTATGTAGCAAAATTCTGTATTTCCTTAAGACATTCAATGTTAGAATATGTGGTTATCTGCAAAAGTCACCTTATCCAGTACAACGTTTGCTAACAAAATTTCCATTTTTTCTTCAGAAGGTTTATAACAAACTAGCTTTACCCTACGTCGTAGCCACTTTGAATTTTGCAGTTTGCTTTCAAAACTATACTTACCCACAGCGTTGTTGAAATCTAAGAAAAGTATTTTCAATTACAGTTCTTCGTTTCTTTATGTTATACTATTATTTAATTTTAGTATTTTGAAGAGGCAATTTTGCTGGTTATTCATTGTAAATTTTTAAGCGATTGGAGAGGTTTTGGAGAACAGTAGCTATAAAAATATGTGACATAAACAAGATATGTTTGCTTATGAATATTCAAGATATGAATACTCAAGATATGTTGCTTATGAATACTCAAGATATTACTCAAGGTATGTTTGCTTATGAAAATAATGATATTAAAATGGATGATGTTGCATATTTATATAAAATGGAGGACTTAATTGTGCAAAATAATGTTTGTAATTTTTATATTTTTCAACTTTTAATTTTTCAATGTTTATTTTCACTTTTTTGAGTGCATTTTGTTATGATTTACTCATATAGAAGATTTTTTTATTACGCCATATGTGTTTCATTATTGTTTAATATCAAGTGATGCATACTTAGATTCCTGTTTTCAATGCTTTTGTGTCAAGACTATCCTAAACCAATGTGGTTGGCGGCAAAACTTTCCTTATCCATGGTTTTGCTGAAAAACTGTCCTTTTCCAAATTATTTCCATTGATTATTCAGACATTTATGGCAGGATTATTACACTCATGTCCATAAATTAAGGATAATGCCAGCTCCGGCAAATAAAGGTTCAGAAACAAAACATACGTTACTTATTCATAAAGCCCATTTATTAAACAAAAGATAAAGAACAAAAAAGATGGTGTATGTATGGTACCATTCATAAAAACTAAGATTTTTGCACCCTGGAGCAATTGCAAAAAATATCTCCTTTACAAAAACTTAATATTACATTGTTGGTATGATGGTTAATACATTGTAAGTCTCCCATGCAATGAAATACAGTCCGTACAACACCTAGGCATGCTGAGTATCAAATTATCGAGCTGATCTTGGGGAAGATTACTCGAGTCATCAAGTAACACTCTCCCAAGATCCGGTACACATGTAGGAGGTGGTTGACGGGCTGCAACTCGTCGGCCAAGCATGTCCCACACATTCTCTATCGGATTCAAGTCAGGTGATAATGCTAGCCATTCCCTACGGGTGATATCCTCAGATTGAAGGCATTCGTTTACGATGTTTGCTCGGGGAGGAAGGGCGTTGTCATCCATAAACAAAAATTCTACGCTCATGACACCCCTAAACAAACGTACATGTTGTTCCAGAATGATGTCCCGATAAATGTGGCCGTTCATTTTTCCGATATGAATAAACAGATCTGTTCTGGAGCCCAGTATAATTCCACCCCAAACGAGCAATCCCGCACCACCGTAACGGTGTCATTCAATGATGTTGTCTTGGTGGTAACGGGTACCTGGTGTTCTCCATATGAAAGTCCGACGTGAATCAGACTGAAAGCTAAACCTGGACTCGTCGGAAAGCATCACATAAGCCCACTGTGACGATGTCCACATTGCATGTTCCCTACTCCAGGCTAATCGCTGCCGACAGTGAGTTGCCGTGAGTGGAACACATCTGAAAGGCCTTCGAGCATATAGACCAATATTTCCCAAACGTCTGTACACGGTTTGCCTTGAAACTGTGGTACCCGTGGCTGCAGATAGCTAACGAGACAGTTCGGATACTGTGCCCTGTCTGCTTCTTTTGGCAGTTACTGCCAAATACAGGTCTTCATTCGACGTTGTAACTCGGGGGCAACCTGTACTGTAACATCTACTGACATTTCCATCATCTTGGAATCGTTGCCAAAACCTAGAGATGACATTTTGGGCAATTCCAAGTTCCTCGGACACTTCCATCAGAGTACGCCCACATTCCAGGCGGCCGATATTTCTACCACGTAAAAAATCATCCACATGCGCCGTCTGTGTCATAACTATTCGGTTATGGCACTGAGCGGCTTACAGAACGCTTGTGAACAATTTTACTTCTTTACCACCATTCCTTATATACCCCTCTCTTACACTCTCGTCATTGTGACGTACTATCGGCGGCATCTGGTGGCTTCCTGTAATTTGCATATTATTCTTGAAGATCTGTGTAATAATTCTACATGTGAAATTTTTACTTTAGAGTTCGATTTCCGTGTGATTCTGTATTATCCTTAATTTATGGACATGAGTTTATTTTACGTATATTTTCAGCTCAAATGAGCATCCTTTATCATATCCTAGGTACAAGACAGACATAAAATAGAATTTAGATAGTATTTAAGTCTTTTGCAATCAACGAACACACACACACACACACACATATATATATATGTGTGTGTGTGTGTGTATTTTTTACTTATGTGTAATACATATTTGCTTTGATGGACTCGGTACCTTTCATTTTGTGATGTAAAATGACAATATTGACGAATTTCATATTTTAATTTTAAATTATTCCTTCATATGTCTAGAACATTCCACTGAATTTCGTGACATTCTCATAAATATTTAAGGAGTTTTGGTTAATTTTAGCAACCCACATCTTTCATTATCTCTTTAAATGTCGCTTTAAATCCCAGTTTTGAAATGTGTAAAACCAGGAAATCATAAGTTAAATGTTGAAACACCAATTAAAGAAGAATTTTTACCATAAATACTTCCTATTTACGAAAGACTGCCATCAAATGAACTTTTAGAAAAGTGAATTAGTTGCAAAACTCAAAATGCAAATGAAAGTTTTCATAATATGAGTTGATCTAGATGTACCAAAGACATATTTGTGATTTCAAAACGTGTAGATCGTTCTGTCAGAGAAGTGATTTGCGAATATAACAAGGCTGTGAGTTTTACATTAAAAGGAATTCATAAAATACTAGGAATAAAGTCAGGGTGTCATACAGATAGACTTGCAAAAATGTTAGATTCGAGAAAAAAATCTTTTCGAGAAAGACGAATTACATCTAAGTATCAACATGCAAGAAAAATTGTAAAAAATGCAAAAGCTAAAAGAGAAAGTGTAGAAACGAAGAGAGAAGGAATTGCTTATAGTGCTGGCTACTTATAAATCTATTGGAAAGTAATTGAGTCATGTTCATTAACTTTACAAATAGAAATATTAAAATTTGATGGTTTCAAAATTTATATCTTAAGCTATTTTTAGAGTTTATGTTTATTATTATTTAGGATTTATGACAGCAGTGCATCTTATTATAAATATATAACAAGCAGTATGTATTCTGCCTTAATTTTGAACATTTATAGCATTTGTCTATTCCAAGATAATTTTGATAATTTTACTACATTAATCGAGTGGATAACACCTTATAGTATATTAATCTCTATTTTTTAAAATTAAGGTTTCTAGCTTTTATTTTTTGTTGTGAAAACAAATAATATATCCTATTATTGTTGGCAAAAATGTTTTCATGATGTAAGAATTTATTTAATATGATTTTTCTATAAATGAAATCTTTAAACTCATTTTTCTCAGTTTGTGATTTTTCAAATTCTCCCCATCTTCGAAATGCTAAGGTTTCTACAATTCTTATGCAAATGGTCTAAATTTTTTAAAAATTAATCTTCGTACTCACTGTACCAAAATTTCTAATTTGTTTTTGATATCTATAAAAAAACTTTAGAAAAATTTTATAAATTTAAAAAAGTGCTATCTTCTAGCGTTTGTTCCATATTCATCCGCATATTTTTTTTTACCCTGATCAACTTCTTTTATTTAAAATTCTCTCAGAATTTTTGTGTAGAGATGAGGAACAAATAGCAAAAAAATATAGTTCCAAATATCAAAATTAAATAAGAAGTAGGAATTTAAAAATTATTGAATTATTTTTTTTTAAATTCAGATTTTTATAAACAATTATAAAATTTTAACAATTTGAAATATTTTATTATTTTGTATCATTCAGACTTATTCAAATATCATCCCATAATTTTAATATAGGCTTTTTTTAAAGAAATAAACATGATACCGAGTCTCTTTAATGCCGATGTCACAAAATTGCCACGGAAGCTAAGGTAAAAAAAAGGGTATTTTTCATAACTTTTTAAAATAGATAGAGCTGGTTGATTTGGACAAAATTTTTAAATATTCTTGCTGTAGAATTATGTATTACTGATTTCTTTTCGATATCAGAAAGCAAATTACTTGAAATTATAAAAAAGCAGGAATTTAGGTCTGCCATTATAATTACTTCACTCCCACATACTGATGTACCATTGCGTTATTTTCCTTGAAGATTATTTTATCCAATTGCCGTACTCATTTAGTGCAACAGTATTTTTTTTTGCCGTTTAAAGCCTTTGTAGAACGTGAGTTATAATCAAGTGATTGGTTTGAGATAAACAAAAAAGGTTGCTATTGTGCAAAATGTCAGAAATACCGTTGTAGTTTACTTTGTTTATCTTTCTAGTGCTTGTAGACATGGCTGACATACAGCAGAGGTAATCTGCTTGTACCAATACCGAACGCGGAAGTTAGTGAGAATGTTATTTATGTTTTGTAGCCATTGTTCGATTTTGTTCGCGATTTCTATCTTTTTTATGTATGGCATGTACTTTCCCTAATAATATGTTTCGCCTATCATAAGAGTAGAGTATTACTTGTCTTTTTAAAAACTCGATACTTAAATAATTGACTTCTTTTGAAAAAAGTAATTTTTTAAATATTTACTCAACACTATGTATCGACTCATGAAAAAACCGCTTTATGTCTTTAAGTTATACGGACTAATTACTTTTACCTTATGAATTTTTTTTGTTCTCAAAATAAAGGATTTCTTTTTCTATAGTGAACCCTCCGCATAAGATTTTGTAACTGATCAGCACGAAATCAGGCTAGTTAACAAAAACAACTTAAGTTTAAATTAATTTTTAAATTTAAAAGGTACAAACAGAAGTATTTGATTTTTTTAAAATTTAAATAATGATTACAACTTTTTGTCAATGTTTATCAAATTATAGGAAAAATGTTTTGAAATCAAGCACGAAATATTTACTTTTTACCGACAATTCATAAAGGATTAATATTAGATTTTATCGGAGACAAAGAGTGTGTATCATTTAACAGAGAAACGAGAGGCAATAGGAATTATTTATATAATCATTATATTTAAAGCCCTTGGTTAAAAAATTTCCAGGCAAACAAAAATACGATAACAAAACTCAATCTTTATTGACAGTTGCTAACTTTTAAAATCACAGTAATGATAAAGATTTATTGCGTGGTTGCGAATAAAATAAATACTTTTTTTTACACCGTATCATTGTGAAAAAAAATCATTGTGGGTCGAATTAAATTAAAGTTTTTCTTTAAGTTGTACAGTAATTGTGAATGGGAGTACTTTGTCGCTTTTTTGAGAGATAAATCAAAAGTATTCGTTTCTAAATAAATTCGGAATAATAATATAAACTTCTTGAATGTTTGGACTGTATGTAGTGGGGTCAGATGAATTGCGCGTTGTTAGATTTGTCTCTACGAAACACGGGCTCCGCTAATCACACACTCCATATTTTTTTTTTGAAATTAATATATCGCATGCTATACAATATGCTTTTGTGCATAATTTTTTTGACTAAATAAAGGTAGCTGCCTCTGTTGGGAAATCATTCAAATGCCTTTTATTGGCTCTTAAGCAGACAAATTTTTGCTGCGTGACTAAAATTGTTCTTTCGCAGTCAATAATGTTTGGTGTTTCCATTATTTTGATAACCACCTATATATATATATATATATATATATATATATATATATATATAATCTATATATATATATATATATATATATAATCTATATATATATATATATATATATATATATATATATATATATATATATATATATATATATATATATATATATATGTGTGTATATATATAGGTGGTTATCAAAATAATGGAAACACCAATCATTATTAGTGGTGTTTATGAATGTACTTCGTATTTCTTAAAAAACAAGTCTGGCCACCGGTATTTTTTTATATAATATAGTGTATGTATTATTCTACTGTCAGGTAGCTGTAATAAAGCTAAGGGCATCGTGCTTTTGGGGGGAACAGCGTAAAATGTCAAACCCTGCAGATCTTGTGAAAAGTGCAAATTCATGGAGCGCGTTTAAATTGGAGTATCTGTTACTGCAACCCCCAGGCTAATGGGTGTTTTTCGAGCTATGGTATCTAAAGTCATGATAGCATATAGAGTGCACGGAAAAACGTCCTTTGCCAAACAGAATAGGGGACAAAAGCGAGAGCTGAAAGAGACGGACGAGGTATTGAAGCAGATTGTGACACGAAGAAATAAAACAACTCCAATCAAAATAACCAAACAGCTCAATCTGAATCTCCATATTCTGGTATCAACCACTAGAAGTAGAAGAGAACTTCACAAACAAAGCATTTACGGAGGAGTAGCTATTCCCAAGCCACTTGTAATGGATTCAGATACAAATTCTGTCTTCAATGGTGCCACGAGTGCAAATCCTGGTAGAGTAATATGTCGAGAAACTGTATTTGGTCCGATGAATTATTGTTCACATTGTTCCTCGCAACAAGACGTGCGTTTGTCTGGAGAACACCTACACAAGCTTAAGATTCTGGCTGTCTCATCTCAACTGTCAATCATGGAGGTATATCTATTATTGTTTGGGATGGCATCTCATGGTTTTCTTCAGGCCCTATTGTAACTCGGAAAGAGAAATTGAATGAGAAGGACTATGTCGAAATTTTAGCTCACAAGTCCTTCCTAGGGTGCAAACATTTTTTCTTGCAGGAGATGGCGTTCTCCGGTATGATAATCCCCCTATACATACAGCTAAATCTATCAAGTATTGGTTTGAAGAGCATAAAAAAGAAGTCCAATATCTTATATTGCCCTGTACAATCCCCCCCCGACTATAAATCATCCAACCACTGTGATCTGTATAAGTGGATAGATAAAGGTATCGATATCCACCACAGCATCTCTAGAGGAATTTTCATGATTTTTCCCTGAAGAATGGTATAATATATTATTATCCACTATTTATGACTTCTATAATCCAATTCCAAGGTGAATCAGGTGGTATTTCATAACAAAGGTGATCCTTCCCTGTATTAACAATGGTTTTCATGATGTTTCTCAGTGTTTCCATTATTTTGATAACCACCTGTATATGCATATATATATATATATATATATATATATGTCGGACATTGGAGCTTCACGCCCGATCGAAATACATCTTAATCCGAAACTTGAGAACCATGATGCAGTCGGTGAACCGGTGGCGTAGACATTCATTAATTAAATCCATCAAACAGCAAGATGTTAACACAACAGGCATAAAACACTTCAAATGATCTTCCTAAACATCTTTATTAAATTTCTTTAAACCTCTCAGCTCCATAATTAATAAAATTACTTCCCAACCCTTCCCAAAAAATACGTACCGTCGAGCGGCACGTCCTATCATTTCCTATCCATCCATGACTCTGGCGATAAATCCTTTGTTCATAGCTTTTAACGAACGCTTAGTGACGCTCATTAGTTATGCGTGATGTCATATCGGATCTTATTGCTAAACTCAGCATTTCCTTTCTCTTCGACACTCAAACCACAGATGCGCCAAGATTATATAATGAAAAGGGGAATTTCCCTCTAGAATCTGTGGTTCTTCGGAGATTGAATCAAGCCGACCCATTAATTCCATTTTCACTGCAATACATGCGCCGCTTATTTGAACTCCCAGACTTTTTAATTGTTAAATCCTATATTTTAATAACTAAAATCCCATTTTAAGGTCGCGTGATCGCCCCCCATATTTAAGCCTCACAACTTTCCCCCCCGTCCCCCTGAAGGCGTGCACACAAGGAGTAGCTAATTCTCTGCAGCACGTCCTCAGAAGAGAAAACACAAAATTCAATTTCAAAGATTTTTTCTAACCCACTGGAAAATATGCTGAGTTGGGACGTCTCCCACCCAACAAAAATTAACTAATAACCCTAGCTACTGAAACTCATCATCATCTTGTTAACCCATTTAAACAAACTAAAATTAAATTACATTTACGATTAGAATAGGGCGATCGTGCTCCTGAAGGCGTGCCCACAAAGAATGGCCAGTTCTCTGCAACACGTCTCCAGAAGAGAAAAACAACAAAAAAAACTTAATGACTCATCAACTGAAAATTGCTGCTCAGGGCGGGCCCTCCCCGCACAGCAAACTCAGAAGAAACCCCACAAAATTATTCCTAATTACGACTTGATTCAACCACATTGATATTAACTAAATTTTCCTAAATATTTGACATCTAATTTTTAAAAAAAACTAAAATTAAAATTCTTATTTACTATACTAAATCGTGCACCTAACCCCATGGAGCTGAGAAAAATACAAGTTACATAAATGTCTCCATTCGAGACAGAAGTTACATTGAATCACTTAAAATATTATGACAACAATAACACAGCAGTAATTATTAAAATATCAAAATTAATTGAAAAAGAATATTACATCAACATTATTAATAGAACACTAAAATTAAATTTAATAAACACAAAATATAACTTGAACTTGTAAGAAAATGGTAATTAAAATTTCTGTGAACACCCGCACTATTCTTTTTAGCTCAAGAAAAACAAACCTTGTGCCGAAGCACCTTGAGTCCATCACCTAGAAAATGAGTCCTGACTTTAAAATTGACAAAGTTCAGAGTTCTTGAAATATTTACTGTTCTTGTAAAAAATTGGGGTGTCACAAAACTTCATACAAAATAATTTTATTTATAACACTATTATTAGAATTTAAAACCCTTCCTCAGATGTCTGTTATGGTGGTCATACTCCACAACAGCACTGGGAATTTTATTAAGAGCTTTCAGCGTATCATCGGGGATACCTGATTCCTCCGAAACTTCAAATTTGACACAACAAAATCACTAGTGAAAAACATAACCCTAATACATATTTTAAATTCTCCAATATTTCAAAAAATTTTTCGTGTTCACCATGATGTACAAAATATTATACCTCTGAGTTTTACAAAATAATGAAGCATGTCTCTACACTCATGCTTATCTGAAAATTACAGGGAGACCTCCAAAAACTAGTAAATGAAGTGGCGACCAAAAACACACAAGAAATGAATATCAAATTATTAACCAAAAGCACAATAACAATTTTAAAAGATCAACTTTAAATGATTATACTCAAAATACACAATATTTATGAATATGAAAAAGGCAATTAAATCATTGAGGTATGAAATTAACTTTCAATACAACACTTTCCTATACATTTTAATACCATAAACTTTTCATTTCATTCAAAAACCAATTTTAAAACCTACTCAAGTTTGAAGTAAACATGGTTGAACTCATGCTTAGTTCTGCTTCTAGACACAATTTGATAAAACATGTTAATACTCTCACATTTTGATCAAAACTCACAATTCTACCAATTTCAAAAATGAAAACTTCAGACCTTACATCTTTATCAATACAACTCAATTCCCTACCTCACAAATATCATATATCAAATAAATTTATATCAATACACTAATAAACACTTATAAAATTATATCCAAAATTTATCAATTATATACACTTGAGCACCGATATGCAATATACTGAAAAATAAGCACTTTTAATCAATAAACCTTAAAAATATTTACAAAATGACGAGACTGCCAACAGCAACAAAACCAAAATGAACAATTTAACCCTATTATGTTCTAAAATTTTCCAATAATTATACCAAAACTCATAAATTTTCAAAACAAAATGAAATTACAATTTTCAAAATTTTACCAATATTTGTTACTATTATTCTGCTATCTAGCTTTCCCCCCCTCCCCGAAATTTTTTTTTTTTTTTTTTAACCACAATTTCCAAAATTTACACAAAATTTTCACATTTTACATATAATAGATACTTATTTCAATTTTCATCAATACAATTTCAATTTTTAAAATTTCAATACCTTAAAGTCAAAAGTAATTCACATCTTCAACTTGTACAATTGCTAATTTAACCAATTTAGTAATTTTTCATATTTCTCATTTTTAATAACACTTTTTTTAGAACCATTTGTTTTTAATTTATCGCGACATAGTTATTAACATTATTATGAATTCATGTAACATTACACTTCAAAACTATTTGGCATGTTTATTTTGTAAATTTAAAACAAAACGCTTAAGTTAATTTTATCCCAATTTAACTTAATTTAATTTTTTACCTATTTATTTGTTTAGATTTCACAACAATTTTCTTCTTGAATTGATCCTGAAAACGGCAGACAGTCCCGGAGAGCCACGGAAATCTTGTTTCGCACACATCCTGACGCTGGGAAAATTTTGTGAAGAAAGAAAGAAAAAAAAATACGCTGAATTTCACACACAAAACATTTTCGATGACAAAAGATGGCACAACACCGCTGACACATCTCATAACAGCCATGTTGCCGCTTGAGGACAACCTTATTCAATTAATTTTGAAAAACGATGACTAATTTTTAACTGGTTTTTGTAGCACAAAATGTAGAACACTTTTAACGATGAGCACCCGACACGACGAAAAATTTTACTAATTTCATAATTTTAAACACAGATGACATCACTGCCTTAATTTTTGAAGCACAGAAATATGATCACAAGCCGAAGATTTTTCTTAATACGATGAAAATTTTTTGATTTCGTAAATTTTAAAGGCTGGGATCCCACAGCGAAAAGGTTGCAGAATCCTGCCGGCTTTTGTCGGACATTGGAGCTTCACGCCCGATCGAAATACATCTTAATCCGAAACTTGAGAACCATGATGCAGTCGGTGAACCGGTGGCGTAGACATTCATTAATTAAATCCATCAAACAGCAAGATGTTAACACAACAGGCATAAAACACTTCAAATGATCTTCCTAAACATCTTTATTAAATTTCTTTAAATCTCTCAGCTCCATAATTAATAAAATTACTTCCCAACCCTTCCCAAAAAATACGTACCGTCGAGCGGCACGTCCTATCATTTCCTATCCATCCATGACTCTGGCGATAAATCCTTTGTTCATAGCTTTTAACGAACGCTTAGTGACGCTCATTAGTTATGCGTGATGTCATATCGGATCTTATTGCTAAACTCAGCATTTCCTTTCTCTTCGACACTCAAACCACAGATGCGCCAAGATTATATAATGAAAAGGGGAATTTCCCTCTAGAATCTGTGGTTCTTCGGAGATTGAATCAAGCCGACCCATTAATTCCATTTTCACTGCAATACATGCGCCGCTTATTTGAACTCCCAGACTTTTTAATTGTTAAATCCTATATTTTAATAACTAAAATCCCATTTTAAGGTCGCGTGATCGCCCCCCATATTTAAGCCTCACATATATATATATATATATATATATATAATTTTTTTTCAATTCTTCCAATGATATATTAATCTGCCCTTTTAAATTTTGCATAGTTTATATTATTCCCAGGGTTTTAAACTAATTTTATTTAGTTTTATTTCTTTTTGTGCTTTTTCTTAAACATCGAAACTATCAGTTTTATTTCTCACCCACACCGAAAAGGATGACAACAATTCTCACTGAGTAATTTCTGTAAGCAATTTTCTATGTTAATAGATGGCAGCATGTGACAGACCGCAAAAAGAATGTTAACGCATGTGCATTGCAATACTGTAAGCAGACAGAGAGAGCGATGTGTAATGAATGGCGACGCACGTTGACGGCCAGCCACTAAGTGTTTTCTATATGTTTCAAATAAAACTTTTTTTATTGTTTTAAGAAGTATAATGTCATGTTGATATTCCGCTATCAAGTAACCAGAAGCTTGCCTTGTTAGCAAAAGAAGAGCTAACTTTTCTGTAGATGATTCTCACAGTTCTTGAAATTAATTTGAATCCGTTGGTGACATGTCTGTTCCCGAAGAGGATGACTTGGATGCTGACATAACTTCTGCAAGTATTTATACGGATATTAATGTCGGAAAGGTCCCTCCACCTTCAAGATTTCAGCTTCCGCAATGCCGTCATTAAATATGGACATTGATGATACCTCCGGAATAAAACGATTTTCTGAGAATATTTTTGATAATAGCTTGATTGACAACTTGATTGACTATGAAACTGTTGTAATCTTTAGAACCTTTAATCTTAATCTTTAATATCTCTTTCTTTTATTATTATAGTGTGAACGTAACTTCTGTATGCCACCCTATGCTAAATGGTAAAGACAGCCTACCAAGCGTCGTTCGCGGGTTGAATCCCACGTAAGGCATGGATGTAATATTGCGATAAAAGGCAATCTTCTACCTGCAAAGAAGGACACCGTCTTGAATGTTGAGATGCAACCTACAGTCCATCGCTCGCACATCATTCGTAAATAAACAATTGTTCTCTGTGTTCATGTGTGATTAACTCTGGTTACTGTCATAACTTCTCTTGAACATCGGACTCGAGTCTCGTAGTGTGAGTCCCTGGGACATAAGAAAAACCAACTTCTTTATTCATAATCTCATAATCAATGAAAACAAATAGCAAGATTCCATTAAGTTTCACACAAAACATGCATCTAAGCTGACACAATTGTACGCTTGAAGTCATATTAAAAGAAATTTATTTTAATGCAAATTTCATTTACAATTACACTTTAAAGGTAAATTAAATTTTAAAAGTGATTTTTGTTTAAAATCCTGTCAGTTCTAACAATGAAATTTAAAAAATGGATGATTTTTAGACCCTAACTGTAACGGTTTTAACCGTTTTGCGTGGGGGTTCTTTTATGCGAGGAACAGAGACGACACAAAAAAAAAGACTTCCAGAATTTTATCACAAGTTTTTATTACATTGTTTTTACGGGACACAGCACATATAGCACATAAGAAATGATTAATGCAGGATCGATTTGGTATACAGAACCATATTTGTCAGATAAACCCTGTTGGCGTATGTGTTCTTGTCTCTCGTTCAACTCCAACTCCGAACAACAACCAAGCTCCCCTCGGAAGTAGGGTTGTCACACGCCAACCTTGATACGGGTTACCAGGCGTGGCGCGCCTTACACTAACTTTATAAAATAATGAATAAGTCAAGTGGTTAACATGGAATGCAAAATTGCGAAAATTTCAGAGCAAAAGGGAAATGTTCAGAAGGACAATACCTTAAATACGATTAAAAAAATACACAGCTAAATTTGCTCATAAAAGACAATTTAATAAGGAAAAACGGTTTTCTTGTCTTAAGTAGAATTTGATCATTTAGTAAATAATATTAATGCGAATTTTGCCTTCTTACTTACATTTGTGCAATATGCAACTGCATGTCTTATTGAAAATAATGCTCGGTTTACTTCTGTCTAGATAAGGGATTAAAATAATGTATATTATTTACTTTTTTTATCCATTCTACTTATTCTCTTTATAATGGGATGAAAGACTGGAAAAAATTAGACAACTAAAAAAAAAATGGCATACTTGTTGAAAGACGTTGCTGAGATATTTGCTTATAATGCGGAAAATATTTGCCTTCTTTAACAGAGAGACATGTTAATGGCTGATTTAATGGTCTTCTAATGAGATATTCAACCGTTGGAAGTCTGTAATATACATTCTTTGCGAAAGCTGATTCTAATGGACCGTAGTCGATAAGCAGCCTGTTTCAAGAAATTGCCATCGTTTAGACTACGTGGTTTTCAAAAATTGTTTTTTTCACTTTACAGAATTTTTTTCTATTTTCTGAACCATACTCAACAGAGTATCGTTATAGCCAAGGGCACAGGCATGAGCCTTTTTTATTTTTGCAGTTAATTTGTTTTTTTAAACTCATTAGGCAGTGATTTTACATATTCTATTATTTACATATGAAAAAAAGGGAGTAATTTATTGATATTTTTTTTCTGTAATAGTTGACTGATTTTCTAAGTTTTGTTGAAAGTTTCAACAAACACCTAATGTTCTGATAATGATAAAATACTTGAAGAATAGTAGATTTCGTACAATAATGTCACTTGAAGTTGTTCAGATCGGGATTTAATAAATCTTTCACCAGACAAATATTTATAAGAACTAGCAGCTGCACGACCAGCATGGTCGCTTTTAGTTTCATATTTTCTTCTGTAAGACAACTCAACTGAAAGAAACATATATAAGGAATGTTACCAGTACCTGTCATCATAAATATACGTTGTTAAGAGGTAGGGGGATCTGAGCTAAAATATTTATAATCACTTCAAAGTTCTCTACAAGGCTTATTCTAAAACATCGTGATTAAAAAATGTGAATTTCCATTACTTCAGAACAGAGTTAAAGATAAAACTGAGAAACCCAACACCAATGATTTTAAAATTTACATCCCTCTCTGTATGTAATATTTTCCAAAGTGTGTAATTAAGATATCTACACTTTATCATTACATCAAATAAGTAATTATCGGAGAAATTTTTTTTCACTTAAAAAAAAGTAAAAATTCAGCAAGTACTAAAATATAGTGTGGATTACATCACCCTCTGTATGTACTATTGTTCACAATTCAGATATCTACACTTAATCATATCAAATGAAAAATTGTTGGAAAAATTTCTTCGCTTATAAAACGGAGTAAAAATTCAGAAAGTACTAAAAAAAGTGTAGAAAATTAACTCTTACTTACTATTAAGGTATTATAAAGCTCAAATATATTAGTACATTCCTAAAACTTCTTGATATACACAGTTGAGTATTTCAGAAGTAGGATATACTACAGTGACAGAATCAAAAGAACGGACTCTAGATAAACTTACATACAACTGTCCATGATTAAACACTGGTTTTGGTAGGTCTAAACATATTTTGTCAAAAGTTTGTTCTCTTACATACATTTAGAAAAACCGATGGAACAAATGAATAGATTAAAATTATCTTGTGAATAAATTAAAATTATTCATGAGTAAAATACAGCAATTAAATTGTACCAAATTACGTGCTATCATCGAGCCACTACACACACGCGATTGGCCGTTAATGGTTACATCTGGTAGTTGTAGCCGTTGCCAAGAGAAAGAGAGAGAGAGAAAGAATATAACTTAAAATTTATTTCTGTACCGTTAATACTAACCCGTTATTACTAACATTAACAAAACTGTTATTATCTAACATTACTTGCATACAAATTTCGGAATAAAAACTTTCATAGCAAAAATAAATAAATAAATAAATAAGTAAATAAAAATTAACGCTCCGTTGTCTTATACTGAATATCAGAATTATGAATTAACTTAAAATATTTCCCTCAATAAAATACACCAGAAATGATCAAGAGGACGAAACTATTGATAAAAACACTCTGCCCCAACAATATGGTGAAAGGTAATTGACTAGGAAAATCAACAAATATTTCGTGCTTGCTGACAACTTTGCTTAGCATTTTTGCGCTCTTTTCATTCGTTAGAAAAGCCTATTCTCTAGTATCCCATTTAGTAAGACTTCGAAAGATTTTAGAGGAATTTGAAACAATCTACGAAAAAAAAGATTGACGGGAGAGATTAGAATTATGAGTACAGGTGTAGGTGTTAGCACTTTTTTTGAGAACCGGTGATGTTAGAAAATCAACTTTTGTAAATTTAAGGCTGATGTAAATAAAACCATGATTACAAGTTAAATAAAAAGGGCTAGCTGTCTGTTTCTCATTTTCCTCCGATAAGCACTTAGTTCTTTTCAAACGTTACGTGGCAGATCACTATTACAAGTGAGAGAAATATTGAACCATTGTTCTTGAATACAAACCAATCAAATGCCTAAATTAAAAGGCTAAAGTTTTTTTATCATCCCCTGAACGATCGCATAGTTTTCAAGAGAACGGTAAAAGTGTCTATTGTCACCGTAAATATTATTGATAGTGGTTAGTATGATTAATTATAGAGTGATGCTCATATGTATAGATACAAATCAATTTATTAAACCTAATTATAATACATATACAAACAATACTATTCATTTTAGACTTCCGAATCCTCTATCTCATTAACACAATATATATGCATTTTAAATTATCTTCCTTCCTATATCAGATCAATACATTAATTATTCTCATTAATACACTATTCATTATCATCAATACCATCCTTCAAGTATTCATTTCTAAAACATACTAATCCAATTATTACGGGCATAAGCAATCAATATTCTATGATAGATATCTATGTATATATAGTAACATTTCACATTAATCTGACCACATGTAATTATCTATGATCTCTAGTACGTATTGGGCATTGTTAGGATAAGCCAAAATAACTCTCCTACCTTATCTGAAGACACTTCGTCATCACCAGCCTGGATGGGGAGGTCCTCGGACGTTTCTGGTCCAGGGAAACGGCTGTAACTATCTGCTGGCGGCGGACTCAGGGTGCACGTCTCCGTAGATACACAATCGCTTCGGGGGAGCGTTGGTCCCTCGGTAGGTCAGCTTCTCTCTTGATGGACGGCAGGTTAGTCGGTCGGCCACTCCGGTACAGGGCTTTGCATCTAATTCTCCAGCCTAACTGTCAGCGGTCAGCTATTCGGGTACCGGGGACTTGCGTCTACTTCTCCAGCGTAACTGTCATCGGTCAGCTACTCGGGTACCAGGGACTTGCGTCTATTTCTCCAGCGTAACTGTCATCGGTCAGCTACTCGGGTACCGGGGAATTGCGTCTACTTCTCCAGCGTAACTGTCATCGGTCAGCTATTCGGGTACCGGGGACTTGCATCTACTTCTCCAGCGTAACTGTCATCGGTCAGCTATTCGGGTACCGGGGACTTGCGTCTACTTCTCCAGCGTAACTGTCATCGGTCAGCTATTCGGGTACCGGGGACTTGCGTCTATTTCTCCCGTATTAAGTCAGTAGCCCGTCATCTCATTCTCTCCTCCTTAGTCGGCTACGGGGGCTTATGTGTGCCTCTTGTGAATTCTCAAACTATTCTGGTCATTTTCTAAAACCTTTCCTACCGAGCTCAACTTTTATCATTATCTATTCAGGCCTTCATTGGTGGCCATCTTATGCCCTATAGGTCGACCCGGGGCCACTTCATTGGCCGACCATCTATTTTATATTAATATTCACTCCAATCAACATTGAAGGGGGCATCCGCCCTTGCACCCGTCTGGGGTTTCTCACACTTCCAACTTCTCACGCTCTTCTCTGGCCTCCTGTGTTGTTTTTAACACAGTCCAACATCGTAAACTGCCTCACCCCTTTACTTCTCCTAACTACGACTCCGTTTTCAGACTTCCCTTAGCTCATTATAACCAGCTGGGCCCCTTTTACTGTCAAAATTCTCTCCCCTCTGACCTCAACATTATCCATCTTAACTCCAATCCGTTCGTTAAACGCAGCTGTTGACCGTTTTCTTGTTTTCCATCTCAATTGCCCCCTCTCAACTTGTCATATCTCCTCTTTCTTTTCGCCTACGCAGCATATTATCCCGCTGGTCAAGGCACTTCTTTGTCTGCTCCCTTCAATTATATTCTCTATCGCCCTTTTTTCTAAACACGTGTCGTGTCTCCACGACACCTATTTTTTCCGGAGGATTCCATTTATTTTTGTATTTGCTACATCTAGTTTAAAAATAACCATCCCCAATTACAGTATAAATAGTCTGGTGCTGCCATCTGGTATGTAAAATAAGAAATAAAAAAATTTCAGGGTAAATGAAATGGATTGTTTTAACCTTTTTGGTGCGCTAACACTCCATCCCAGAAATATCATGGGCCGAGAAATACAACAGAAGACGAAACCTCACCCCGTAATTTTGACGGGAGCGAGAAGGAAGGGGTTAAGCCAATAGTTGTGTGGCACATTTAAGAATGACCTTTGTGAATTCAGACGTACGTCATGCAGAATAGGTTGACTATATCCACATTTATATGAAGGAAACGGAATTTTTCAGATCTTAGGACATTCTTAGTTTAATCTCTACTTTTAATTCCACCGTCCGCATCTTAATGGGCATCTTTGTGGACAGCGAACTTAAAAGATAGGGCGCTGACCTTCCTGCAAATACATCAGACCTATAGGAACATAACTATTATTTGATCTCTGCATATAATAAGATATTAACTCAAGTAATCGTATGATTGTTAAAGATTCCTGCTGCTTTAAACGTTTAACTGTTTTATACCAACAGGGATAGACATTGCCGATTTCTTGCATAAACGTTGATCTTCCAAGATTTTTGTCTGGAAAGGGAGAGTTTTCACTAGGAAAGCCTCTTTAAAGAAAAAAAATAGTTTGTGGTAAATACTGTTCACTATGGCAATCAGCACTATGGTACTAGCATAAGAAATACTAAAGGACCGAAAGATACTAAACTGTCAATAAATAAATGACCTTATTGAGAATTAGTGTGGTAATTTTTTGTCGTTAAGATTTTATATGCACAATTACGATAAAAAGTTCACTACCATATTTTCAGTAAAATACATTGGTTGTTGTGGGATAGAAATCATGGAGCCCAGTTGACTGGATTGTTTACATTATGATTTTCATCGTGACATGACAGTAGGCATGCGCAGTATTTATCAATCCATGTTGATAAAGATTCCGATGTTAAAGATTATTAAAGATTCCTGCTGCTTTAAACGTTTAACTGTTTTATACCAACAGGGATAGACATTGCCGATTTCTTGCATAAACGTTGATCTTCCAAGATTTTTGTCTGGAAAGGGAGAGTTTTCACTAGGAAAGCCTCTTTAATGAAAAAAAATAGTTTGTGGTAAATACTGTTCACTATGGCAATCAGCACTATGGTACTAGCATAAGAAATACTAAAGAACCGAAAGATACTATAAACTGTCAATAAATAAATGACCTTATTGAGAATTAGTGTGGTAATTTTTTGTCGTTAAGATTTTATGTGCATAATTACGATAAAAAGTTCACTACCATATTTTCAGTAAAATACATTGGTTGTTGTGGAATAGAAATCATGGAGCCAAGTTGACTGGATTGTTTACATTATGATTTTCATCGTGACATGACAGTAGGCATGCGCAGTATTTATCAATCCTTCTTTCGAGCGACTTGTAATACCTCAAACATTTAACTGTGAATTTAGGTATATTGTGTTTGCCCTCCTCTCACTTTGAAGATCAAACAAGTTATCTCACTGACCGAATTCCTCCATAGTCGTAATTTCTTTGACTGCAATTCGACTGCAAAATCAATCAGCTAGTGGGTACCAGTAAAGTGATTGGGTAGAACAAATAGGCTGGTGATAAAATAATGTAAAATACATGACAATTTTCAATGATAAAAATTAATTTCATGCCAACAGGTTTAACTTTTTATTAAACTTTTAGAGACACAATCGCAGAAACTTTTTTCAACTCGAAATTCTTTGACCAGTAAAAAATCTATTTACTTTTGGTACTCCAAAGACATAAGAGAAATGTTAAATTAAAAATTAAAAAACCCATAAATCCACTATAACAATAATAAGTGACATCTACTTTCAAAATACAGGTTGTAACTTTTCATTGCACAAATAATCACAAACAGCACTTGGGATTTGTGAGTAAATCACACGTAAGGCTCTAAGGGTCTTTAAGGAGATTATTCCTTACACGTGTTAAGTTACCACCTCTAATCCTTACAGTGGTATTAAAATGATTTTATCATGAACTCAGAAAGCTTTTTATCATCCTTAAGGAAGAGAAGGAGAACATTAGGCAGATGGAAGATTGCAGTGATTATGTATTAATTAACAAAAAAGTTACATAATATGAATTCATCCGCTTATTCTAAACCGTTTCAAAATTTTTTTAGCTGTGTCAAAGGATACAAATTGATTAAAGTGATTATCTCATTATGAATAAATAATTAATATATTTTGTTGGTTATTTTCAACTAATATTTTTTCCTTCAATCTAAATCATTATTCTCACGGATTAGAAAGTTAATTCTTATTTTACAAGAGGATATTCATATTAAATGATTTCGAGAAAATAAAGCCACTAAGCTATGTCTTATACTTGCATTTTATTACTGTCTGGCTTCTTTATATTCGGGAAGTTTTCAGGGCTGACATTTCAAGAGATTATAGCTTATAAAAAGACAAAAATATTTATGCATGTTTTTAAATAAAATTACTTTCCTGAAGTATTTAAAATACTTTGATGAATTGATTCACATAGTTGTCTTTTTACAGCTATCGTACTTCGCAATCGGACCACTAGGTTTTGTATAAAATTAAAACTTTATTATCCACATATTATAATTTTTTAATGAAAGAATTGCATAATATTTTTGCCACAAATATAAAACTTTTTGGACCATGATAACATAAACATTAAATGAAGAATATTTTCAATTTCTCTATGTTGTGTAATACAACGACGATCTACTCAGACAGATTGGACATAGATGGTGTAAATTTTCATTTCTTTGATGTATACAAATGTTTTGATGTAGAACTCCACACCTTCACTTGTATCTTATTTGTAAGACACATTATCCCAAGAGTTGTAAGTTTATACCTCCTAAATATTAAAGAAATACACATGGGATAACACGAGCAAAATACATAACTGTTGGCATTAGAAGAGGCCAGCAAGAGTTAAATTTCTAACAATGGGCGAAAATCGTTGGTGTCAGATTTACAGCAAGTTTAAAGTCCAGAAAATACCCAAAGAGTTTGTCAGAAGCAAACTCTTGACCTAATAATGGGTAATATGACAGGTTATAAATCTATGAACATTAAAACACGTAAAGGTTAAACAAAATCTGCAATCGGATTGTGTTTTCAAATGCCTCCAGAAACAATGATTATAAACAGATGTAAGGTATACACAAGATTCGATTCACAAGAATCGAACTTTTGAATTAATGAATTAAAGAAGCTGCTTCAGATATGCTAATTTCGGCATACGCGCTTAGTATAAATACTACGCAGCGTCATTAATGAAAAAAAAGGGGAGGTTGTTAAGGTTGAAAAGGTGTTATCCTGCGCTAGTGCTTAGCGGGCCAGAAGTTTACATGGCAGTACTGCTGGTTTGACTTACTGTTCGTGAGTATAAAAATATATTGTTCTTGAAAGCTGTGTTTATACATTTCGTACAAGTAGTACGCATGCTTATTGCTGTAAAATCCAATTATATGAGCAACGAATTCAATAAACATTGTTTCATGTATAAACTGTGTTTGCTTCAAATTCAAATAGAGTGCCACTTCAAATTATATACACCCAAGTCTGGGTAGAAGTGAGCATAGATTCTCTATACAGATATTTACAAAGAGGTGGAGGAAACAAGATATCAGAATCGAACAATGTTCACATCTCAAAAATCTCTGGAAAACGTTGGTTTAATGAGGATTGTTATTGGTACAAATATATGAGCGAAGAAATGTAATAAAGTGTTATCGCTTTTATAAAAATCTGTATTTGGAATAATGTAAATTAATATTCTTTTGTTATTATTATTATTATTTGAATCTTTATTTGGTATAGAGTACCTTAGTTTACCATTTTAAAATTGAATGATATGTGTAGATTAATTTCGGAGGCCGTAGTGGTATTTGGGAGGTGATATTTAAGCTCTCCTTTCTTGAATTTGTTGAAGTAATCGAGACATTTGGTAAGTGGATAATCTTGCTCAAATGAATTTTTCAAGGTTTTTATGTAAATTAGTTTCGGTATCTAAAACACAGTTAAATTTAAGCGTGTAACATCAAAGCCACACCTAATTTAGAGTCTTTTCTTCTATCCAAATAAGAAGTTTATCATTCGCAAAATAAGGTATAACTTGGAAAGGAATGATGAGAAAGCAGATGTGTTGAAGAACTTTTGTTACATATAATTAACAAGTTTGTTGAACAGAACACATATTTTAGTGGTGTAAAGTAGTTTAGGCAAGAGTCGAAAAACTATTGTATATGAAATGATGCTATTTAGAGGAGTTGAGGTTTCGATAAAAGGATGGCAAGACAGTTTAAACTTACTCGAAAACAGTACGAGTAAATGTCCTGATAATTTTTCCAGAAAATCATTACAAAATCATATAAACCTAGATTGGTTGGTTTGTTTTTCAGATCTACGGTCACTTTTTGTTCCACGAAAACTGAACAAACCGGGATTGACACAAAACAGACTCTGTACGGCTACAAATACTCATGCTTACCGAGGAACTCAGACCGACTGTGTTACAGATACCCAACAAATTAATCTATGAATGATTAAAGGAGAGAATCTTTATATGTTATGGAATTCTGAATACAAATATGTAATTCTCTCTGTTTGTTAACCTTCTCCCCCCCCGAACAAAGAAAAAAGGAGTAGCTTTTTACCAATCTGGAGAAAATTTTACATAGTTACTTACTAGAACATTACAAGAAGTATGATTCCTTACAAGCGTAAATTAGCATGTAACTTGGACACTCTCCCAAATTTCCCATGTCAAATCTCCTTGATATTTCCTGTAGAATCTTTCCTGTAAGCTGTTTCTTATTGTCGTAACGTTTTGTACCACCCTTTAAAATTATCTTTTTCTTAAGGGATTTTTCCCCTAACAGCTGCGCGTTCCAAATAAATATGGATACTGCTCCTTAACTGCCCAGTTTTATTCAACGAAAATCTAATTTTAGTGCTAAGAACGCACCCAGCCTTCCTATAAGTTAGATCCCTCATGCGGGGGAGGAAGGGTTGGTATGTTACGCTACCAATTTGGCTACTTTTCGCTTCCCCGAGATACACAGGCATAATTGCTCCTCTTTGTGTAGCTTTGTTTTCGCAGTTTTTCTCGCCGCTTGGCGATCGCTCTTCGCCAAATTTGGCGGACTGATGGACAGATGCAAAACTCCTCCTCAACCACTGATACAGATATCTTCCTCGGACCCATTGGATGACAGGCTAAAGTGAGAAGGTTTTTACACGAGGCCGAAGATGACGCGAAAGAGTTGGACTTCGAAAACGGGGCTGTTCGCATGGGAACTCAAGACTCATCCACCGGTCTTCATAAGCGCATAGAATGCTAAACATTCTGTAATTTTTGATGCCTTAAGCCAATTTTTACATTCCTTCAAAATAAATATGTTCCGTGGTTCATAATTTTGGGTTGTCCTTTTAGCTTTTATTGATGTCATTTTTCTATTCCAGTTGAGGAACTTCCACTCACTATAATGTTATATGCCAGTCAACCCATTTTTAATGCTTCACTTATAAGCACTTATTTTCTGATTCTTTCAGGAATAATTTGAACCATTAATCATCAGCTAGCATAGTATCTGATGGCCAGTTTCAAACATTCTTTTGGATATAGGAATCCATTGCTGCTATGGCCGGACGATGGCCGAATAGCTAGGGCTCTGGCATTCGGCACCGGAGTCTGTGGATTCGAGTCCCACTGTTGGCATGGATGTTTCTAGCCGTTCGGAATCGGCTTTAAACTGTAGTTACCGGTCTAATTAGCCCTTGTGTAGCAAAAAAGTTGACCGTAGTGCTCCAAACCAAACCAAACCAAACCAAACCATTGCTGCTATGATGAAGTGGGAATTAGGAGCACCAGTAATCTAACCTTAGCAAATATTAATTATCGTTTAAATGGTACACAGTTACCAGCATCGGTAGTGTCATTCCATAAATACTTAGTATTTAATCAACATTAGAACTAACTAGATGAAAAGTCTCAGGTTAGTTGGGATGGTTATGGCCCTCTTTTACTTCACATGGGCTAATTAAATATTACTGTGCCCTACTTATTATGGTATTACTGTGACATACTGTTTGAAGCCGATTCGGAGTGGCTGCAAACATCCATACTACCATCGGTACTTGAACCCTCTCAAACCTCAAAATTTCTTAGTTAAAGTAACTCTACCGTTCTATGCTCCCGTAAATTGTCTTATCCACTTTCAATATCTTGACAGTTAGTTGGGAAGAATTTGGGAAACAACGAAAAAAAAGTACGCTTAATGTTTCTAAAACATTAAACGTACTTTTTTAGAAACCCCTTTTTATGTGCATTGGAATGAGTACAACATATTATAGTTTACATACAATATAGGTAATGCTGCTTACCTCCTACAGCTCATAAACGTTCCTATTTTTACCTGCATGAAAGGCAGAAAATTAGAAAATGAATACTTTGGTTATGACTGTGTTTAAACATGATTTCTCATACCAGATCGCTTCAGGCAGTTAGTTGGGAAGAATTCAGGAAGCAACGAAAAAAAAGTTTGCTTAAAAATATTGGCAACTCCTTTTTATGTACATAGGAGAGAGTACAAATTATTTTTTACTTTTAACCGAGGAAGGGAAAAGTATGTTGGTAAAACATTTGTATAATAAATTATACATGATTCAATTTTACATGTATATACTTAGCATATCTGAGAAAAGCGAAGTAGCTTAATATTAATTTGCAAATTATTTATCACAGTGAAAAATTTGCATATGTTATGGGTTAATTTTTATATTTCCGAAAATGCTGATGCTTGCGATATTTACTGTGTGGGTAATTACGGATTAGTTAAGGCTATAATTGCATAAATATTGATCTGTAATTATGCGACACTCTATAAAAGTACCAGAAGGAATAGTTATGAGATGCAACTGAAATTTCCTTGTTTCCATAAAGTATATGGATTAAAAAGTATGAAAATTAAACCTTCTTAAAAACATCCATTTGATTCTGGAAGTCGGTGACTTTCTAAACTGCAACTTTGATCAAGAGTTTATTGCTGAGTCAAGAGTTTACTGCAACTTTGATCAAGAGTTCATGTTTAACTGTGGTCGACTCTGTAGCTGAGCTAAGTAGGCAATTGAGTTGCACTCCCTCCAGCAAAATTAGGATTTTCTACACTCTAATTGCAAGTGTTCTCCAATAAAAGCGCTGTTATTAGTCACCGACAGGATTTTATTCGTCATCTCTAGAGAATATTTCTTTATAGTAACTGCTTACCTTTCGGAGCAAGATTAACAACTCGGATTTCCACGGATGATAAGGTCCATTAAAGGAGGATCGGTTACTATTGAAAAAAGTGAAACCTTTAGTAATCCGAATGACACTGTAAATGCAGTCACACTTTTTGAACATATAACACGGGTTAAGCTTCAGACAGTAAATGTAATTTTTCCGTTAAAAAAGAAAAGTAAATGACGTCATGCTTGTTTACTAGCTTTATGGATCAGATGTTGTTTATAAGAACGATGAAACCTAATTTTATTACATCCTTTTGTTTTCACCTATTTTTTACCTATTTCCGTACTCTCATGCAGTAAATTCTCAAAAGACAGTTCATGACGAAATAAAGTTTCAGGATTTTGCTAGGTTTTTGCAGTATTCAATTAAATAATGACCGGAAGAAACTTAAAAAAAAAAAAAATTTTTGAATCACTCAGTTTGGATTCTCAATCTTATAATGTGATAACTGTAAATTTTTCATAATTCTGTTATACCCTACTTTAGAAGGAATTCGGTTTCCTTCAAGGAGTTGAAGGTAAGGTAGCTGTGATATTGCAGCACGTCAGGAAACAACGAAATTACACTCTAGCACAGAGTTCAGTCTATCGATTCGCAAGAATCCATGCAACTGTAAAGCAGTTAACATTAGGAAAATATTAACTGCCTAAAGCGGTTAATATTTTCCTATTGTTTGGCTGCTTTGGGTCATGTCGAGTTATCCTTTTAAAAACATAAGTTAAAAAAAATCAGTTAAATGTGTAATAAACTTAATGCTGTAAATGTGGGTGCACATTACTCTGTACTGAAGTTTTAGAAAAATTTTATAAATTATCCTAAATTTTACTTATTTCTGTTAGTAGGTGTTAAAAAATTTTAGAGAAGAATTATTTAGGGTGACTACTACTTGAAACTTTATCTATCTTACACATTTTTTTATTTTCTTCTGAAGTTATCCTGTAATCATCTTTAATATGTTAATATACTAATTAAACTATATCATAAGGAATGATTTTGATCAAGTAGAGCCGCATGTAGTTTGTAGGATAAGCTATTTAGTGGGAAAAATTAAGATTTATAGATCCTTATAATCTAACCATGCACTTACACATGAAATTGTTATTTTGTCTGAAGAGTATTGTGAATATGTAAACGATGTTGCAGATGTTATTATCAGCAGAATTAAAGTAATAAGCTCATAGATGTTGAATTTACGTGATTTACTATTTTATAACCATGAAGAAAATCACTCGCAACCAAGAGTTATGTTATATTGTCAACCAAGAGTGATGTTATATTTTTGTGTTGTGAAGTTGAAAAGACTGACTGCTTTTGGGTTAGTTTGATCTCTAAGGGTAATGCATGGACATATCAAGAAGATTCGGTGAGGGAATCACCGTATATCACACACTTTTTTCTGTTTTCGAAAATTCGTTAGAAAAAGTTAAAATAGATTGCTTTTAAGTTGACTCCTTCCCTGTTATTAGACTAATATAAAAAATCCAAATATGTGTGAAAAAAGACATTTTAATTATATTAATCGAAAAAACTCAATTATAATGAATAGATATAACAGATTAGCAGATAATTTTTCCTTTTCAATTGTCAACGAAAGAAACGGAAGAGAATTAGTCCTTCACTTGCTGAAATTAAGTCACGAAAATACTTTTGTCAGAAGCAGCTTTTTTATAATTGCATTGTAGGATGATGTAACGTTAAAAATCGAGAGAAAACAATCGGACCGTTTCACTATTCAATCATACAATCCACAGAACAACATGTCGCTCTGCCACAAAGCCGCGTTATTAAACTAATTAAACTTCTATGCGCTTCGCTTCGTTTCGCTTGCAAGCAAAATCAGACATCAGCTCCTTTGTCCTTATCTGAAAAATAATTTGTTCTGTTCCGTCATTTTTTCTACACTTTTAAAATGACGTTTAAAAACGATTTGAAAACAACGACAGCACTGTTTTTTTCAAAATATGTTTATGACAGAAGTATTTGGTAAAAATAACTTAGATTTCCTTCTTGTTTGACATCCGAATCAATATACGGCTTTTGACAAGTTGGAATCCAGATGTTTTGAGTTAAAAGTTGAGGAAAATGCTTCCTCATAGTTTTAACTCGAGGCAAAAATCAGATTAGCGGACGAGCTGAAGAGGGATATCACAAAAGAATTATCATTCTCCTTCACGTAATCCATTAATGAGAACAACAGGAGAAGACAGCAGTTGGAAAACTTGTGACAAATCTCCCAGGTTTTACATTTTGAGGTCTATGCTCGCTATCAACGCTTTGATCCAGCATTTTATTTAAACAACGAGAACTCAGCTTTATCAGCTAGTAATTTATTTTACACTTCTTATTCAATTTCCCCCCTCAGAATTGAAGCCTTATTTGTTCTAATATGCTTCAGATAATAAACAATCCTTTTTAAAATGAATGACTAATATTTGGTATTTTCAACAATATTGTACAAAACCAGTTTTATTAGACCATAAAAACATTAACAAAGGAAAAAATACAATATTATTCTATGTTCAAAATAAATAAATTAATAAATAAATAAAACTGAGGGATATTATTATATTGAGTGATATGATTTTTCATGAATGATTTCACTGTGTTTAATTTATCATGATCAATAGGAATAATTTTTGTATGATAATATAGAATTAATGTAAATTATCATAATTTTTTTTCTTTTTTTAGTGTACCGACATTTTTCTAAATATCCTTGTAAAATTATCTTCAAGGTGAATATGAATTTGTTTAACATCTTTGTAGATACAGATCAGTGATTTCTGACTCTTTATTCTAAAGATGATATAATAATGCATTTTTAGTCCAATTTTCCTTTCTAATCATACAAAGTAAGCATAATTAAGGAACTTCTAGTGCCTATCTGCGAGTGCTTATTGTTGTTCGTTCCCGTCGAATAGCTATAAATAAAATGGCTGATTCTGATTTATAAAATGTAAATATATAGGATTTAGACAATATAGGATTTGGACAATATAGAGGATTTTTTTAGGAGAACATCTTAACTGAATATAGTATATATATTTAGTCAGATAAAGCTTATGGTAATTCTGGTAATTATTACGAAAATTCAAATTTTATGCATGTCATTTAAATGCTATGAAAAATCACCCGCATAATTTTTAACTCCACTGATATAATGCATAAAACATCTAGATTTGCCCCGCATTTGCCTACTGCTTCATTTCAGATTCATTGATTACGTGCATTTTAAGAAGAATTACTCTAAAATAATTTTAAAAAGGGAATATTGTGAAACATACTACTGACAGTAAAACACCAAGAATGTTGCAGAAAATTTATAAATGCGTTAAAGCCATAAGAAATTTAATGATATGTTAAATATGAACAAATATATAAACAGATGAGGCTGAATTCAAAATTATATTATTTGACACTAAGGAACTGAATAGAAAATAAATACAAAAACTTTTCAAGTCTTTTATCCTCAATATAGAGGATTTTTTTAGTGAATTTGCCTTTTCTGAGTTAGTATTAGAAACTCAGTTACATGGAAATACATATTTTTGTTTCTTACGTTCACTTTTTTAAGAATATTACTAATTAACACTAGAAAGATGGCTGCCGTCATTTTGACTGTTTCGGCCATACTATTAAGCGCTATGTCTGTATTCATGTCCTCAGGATTCTGAAATTTTATGACTTTTTCTTATTTTACACGAAATATGCACACACATTTACAAAGTTATATTCGATAGAAAAGAGGGGGAGAAAATGTGTTGTATACCTACTATGTCTGAAATCTTCAATTTGACGGCAATATAGAAAACAGGCAGATATCTATAAATAATACCGGAAAAATGTTAGTCACTTTTCGTCTCCTCTCCCTTTTGCAAATAACATAAATATTTGTTCTTCGGAAATATTGGTGTTGAAAAATAAGGACTGCACAAACCATGCATATATTTTTATGAATAAACCATACCTGGTTGTCAGATCAGCATACCTGTATAAAAATGTTTTTAAATGTGTACTAATTTATTATATATTGGTATGAAATAGTTCAAAAATTAAAGTATTTAACCATTTAAAAAAATAAATATTTTAAATTCTTGATTTTATTTTTAACCGTCAAATTGACGGCGTTCAGTCTTTTTACTAATAAAAAAAATCACGTCTTTCCAGTGTTAAAATGATTAGACTTAAACTTTAAATTGTTAGGGTTAATTATTATGAAATTAAGGGAATTATAACTTTCTGAACGTTGGTTGGAATAAGCTGACTAGGCTCTACTGATAGCTTGCAAGTAATTGCGTAGAAAATAGTTTATTAGGATGCATAAGAAATCCTTTTAGATCCTGTTTAAAAATATGGTGTCAAACTTAAAACATTTATTTATTAGAAGGAAAGGAAAGCTCCTAAACACTATATGTAGTTAATTTTTCCATGATATTTTGATGAGAGATATAAAAGTTGTCCCCCCCTCTCTCTCTCAATGGCAAGAAGCATCACTTGGCATGCAAGTGCTTTGATATATATATATATATATATATATATATATATATATATATATATATATATATATATATATATATATATATATATATATATATATACACTCATGGACAAAAAAATTAGCGCACCAAGAAGGAGTCGTCAAAATGAAACGAAATTTTACATACGTAATGACTACTTTGATATAAGTAAATGATAAGAAAATCAAAGAAAAAGGATAATTTATTTCAGAGAAAAAGGCAAAAGAACGGAGGAGTTAATACTCCGTTGGACCCCCTCTAGCGCGAATGCACGATGCGATAGGATCGGGCATTGAGTCATACAAGTTCTGTATGATGTCTTGAGACATTTCGTTCTATATTTGCTGTAACCTTGCCTCTAGTTCGTTCAAACTCGAGGGATACCCAACTCGTCGTCCCAAATGATCCCAGATATGCTCTATTGGAGACAAATCTGGGGATCGGGCAGGCCAAGGAAGGGTAGTAACAGTGCGGAGACAGTCTTGTGACACCCTTGTCGTATGAGGCCGAGCATTGTCTTGTTGAAAAATGGTTCCTGGGAGCCGTTGCATGAGTGGCAACACATGTGGTTGCAGGATTTCATGAAAATACCACTGGGCTGTCATGGTGCCACGGAACAATATTAGGGGTGACCGTGTATTGTAGGCAATGGCACCCCATACCATCACACCAGCTGTGGGAGCGATGTGTCGCTGTACAGCAAAGGCAGGATTGAAGCGTTCACCACGGGCTCTCCACACACGAACACAATTGTCATCACTGCCGAGATTGAATCTGGATTCGTCGCTAAAGACGACCTGGTTCCATTTCGCTGCAGTCCAGTTTCCTCGTGCGCGGCAAGACTCCAAACGGAGGCGTCGATGGGTGGGCGTGAAGGGAAGCACACGTAATGGGCGCCACGATACTAACTGTCCTTCAGCCAGGCGCCTTCGTATGGTTCGAGAAGACACAGAGGCCCCTAGTGAAGGTGCTACCTGTGCCTGGATGGCGGCCGATGAAGCAGTTGTCTGTACGCGTGCATTTCTTACAATGTGGCGGTCTTCTCGACGACTGGTCTGTCGAGGGCGTCCTGAGCCTAGTCTTCGTGTACATGACATCTCTCGGGTCCACTGGTCCCAACACCTACTCACAACACAATCAGAGCGGCCTAATTGACGAGCTACTCGCCTAGCTGACCACCCAGCTTCCATCATCCCGACGATTCTCCCCCTCTCAAACGGCGACAACTGCTTATATTGTCTTCGAACACGGCGTAATGGCATGTCTATCTCAGCTCTTCCTTTGTAAATGATTCAGCACACTCAAACAAGCTTTGGTTACCTGTTTTATACTCCATAGCGTACGATGTTCAACGCCCACTACCGGCCATACGTAATGCGCAATCACGCTGCATTTCTAATCATTTGCATATCTCCCCGACATGTACCTTCATTGTAAGTTTCGTTACGATCCCGCAATTATTTCTTGGTGCGCTAATTTTTTTGTCCCTGAGTGTATATATATATATATATATATATATATATATATATATATATATATATTCGAGACAAATTGTCAAATGCGTGGGGTTTTGATCAGTACAATCAGCCCTTCTCATTCTCTGAAGTGAAATGTCCTTTAACTCCATGGCATATGTGTAAAAATCCGCGAATTTATATTGCTCTCCTAAACCTGTACTTAAGAACTAACTCTGCTGATCATATTTAATCTTACAAAATTAAAGCAGTAAATTTTACTGTAACTACTCAAGCACAGTCATGCATAGTAACTCTATTATACCCAGACAATATTGTGTACGTACTTTATATGCAGACAATGTCTTACATGTAGAGTATCCAGATATAGCGTACAGTTTAATATCAAGTAAAGTACAGTGTTTCATTATTTTCTATAATTTCATTACAACAGGAGATTGTGAAACACCGAACGAATTCCTACATAAGTATGATGGTGAATTCAATAATAAGGAAATCTGCATTTGAGTATGTTTTGAATATAAACTAATATTTTAGGATAAAGATGGTTAGGTTGTAATACGTATTTCCTAATTTGTTTGATGAAAATCATTTATGACATTTTCATGATTTTATGTAACAAAAAAAAATAAATAAGGGGTAGATAATAGTGGAGAAGTATGTTTCACTCTCGATTATTTTTAATTTTTCATTTTCGATAAAATTCGTTTTTAGTGCATACTAATATTGTTTTGCCTAACTCTTACAAATGGTAATATATTCATATTTTTATCATTTTGTATTTTTTTTCCTTTCGAGAAACATGAATTAGGAAAATACACCTGTGTCACATTTGCCGTTATTTCTAGTTGTCCCCGTAGTTTCTTTTGTAAATATGGCATCGCTCATGCGAATAATTGTTTACTGGTGTAAAATACGTTCGCAGCTTTCCTTCGAGGAGAGCTGTTTCTGAGAAGCAAACGATGCGCACCAATTGCAAGGGCAAAAGAGGTTAAAAATCCATCTTGGTGTTCAGTTTGAAGGACGGTTGTTACGATTACACACATACGACTGTGCACTTGAAAATGGTAACAGTCACGGTGGCAGGTTTTACCCAGTGTTACGTAATTAACAGGCTTTTCTGCTCATTAATTTGAATCATATTGTGGTATGATGCATTTCAGATCGTGGCAAGTTAGAAATGCAATGTTGAAAACACTATAATTTCATTTGGACACTTGTTACGCAAGACATTTAAGATACAAACAAGATAATTAAAAGACAATATATATTCGGGTTAAAATCAAAAATCAATTTAGACTGATTCATAAAGTCTGAAATAATTAAAAACTGACAAAGTAGAATAAAATCATTTTTTAGTTCTTTGATGCTTAGTAGCATGCATCAAATTTTGATTAGCCTAATCCAGGTAACTGCTCATAAAACAATCTGTCTCGGTTGCTTGGGTCATCCACCGATTAGGTCTCCGTGGTTTGGAGTAATTTTGTGCTAAGCAGTGTTGCATGTCCTGAGAAGAGTGTTTAAAGAAACACGTTCGTCGTTAGCTGTGTATTTCAATTTAACCCACTTTCAGCTTCTAAGAGAATCCCTGGACACGTTAGTTGGCGGACAAGCATTTTCCAGTATTAAGTATTTGTTACTGTTTGAATGAAGGTGATATAAATGCTTATTTTTAGTCAAAATTGATTTTTACGCTCTCGTTAGAAGGGTTTTTTTTCCACAAGGTTACAGAGCAAAAACACTAATAAAATGTGTTTTCACATCTCGAAAACGAGAAGTATCGAGAAAAATAATCTTAGGCGTGACTATACTTCCTCCAAAAAACTGTGAAATTTTAAATGAACTGGTTCATTTCAAGGTAGTTCAAAATAAAGATATTTGAATTTCTGCAATTGAATCTGTTTAAAAATGATAAGCTGTGTCATGCTTGTGAAGGCCTTGCCAGGTGAACGGTTGGTTTATATTTTTTTCCGATTTCACTAGAATGTCATATAAACTAGGAATAAATCTTAGTCGACAGATATATATGTTTTAAGAATAATTGCTTGTAATTAATGAAAATGTATGTAGAAGTAACTATTAACGCCTTTAACATAAATGATGTATAAATTTTGTTTTGGGACAAGATATCTTTCGTAATCCAGTATAATATTTTACATTATGATTTAGAGTGAGCTTGTAGCATCTACCTAAAAACATAACTAAGACTTGGTAAAAAATTATAAGAATTCTAGAGCATAATAATAAAATAAAAGCAATTCTTGTGTTATAAATCTAAATACATTTATATGTAATATAACTTAATAATAAAGTTTATCCTTTATAAGGGAAAAAACACCTTAGACCATTCACTAAAAGTAAATAAAAGTGAATGTTACTTGCGAATAAGAGGGGTACTACTCGAGAATAAGAGAAAGATTAACTACAAATAAAGACAGACGAAATGACACCCAAAAAGTGTTGCCATTCTTAAACAATGAAACTGCGAAGGCCAGAATTTTCAGTGAGAGAAGCAGAACTGAGTAGAAACCATGGAGTTCTGAAAGCAAGAAGCAAGCGAAGAACACAAAAAATCCAGATAAAATGGGAAAACATTTCTTCCCCAATTTATTTTGCTAGTATTTGGTAAAATAAAATCAGTTGTTTTGTGTAGAGCATTCTATTTCCCTCTTTTGATTTATGGGAATATTAATAAAGTGTAATAATTCCACGATATAATTCCTAAGTTATATATTTAATAATATTTGTTCGATTCACTTGACTCAAACTAAATTGTAAATGACTAGGGGCTTTGCCCCTAGGCTCACTACGCTTGCTCCTCTGTTATGGCTAATAGCGAGATACATAGGGGTGATTCTCGGGCAGTGTAACAGCTTCCATCCACTTACTGTTGTCACCCTTAATGCGAAAGGCGCTTCATCACTGTTGAATTATCAGCTAAATTCAATTAAAAATCGAAAATTTAAGATATAGACTTGAAATGAGGTTTATATGAATAAGAAAGCTTTCAGCTTCCAGATGATGTAAATATTTTCTTTGTAAGATAAAAACTCGAGGAGCATCGATATTACATCCACATAGGGGACGATATTTCTTGAAAAACTGTGTTTAATTTTTTGATGAAAATATTAGTCTGTTTTAAAATATTTTTAAACAACTGAGGTCTAGTTAGAAAGTGAAATGTCTGTAGTCTTAGATTGTAAAAAGATCAAAATTCTACGATCATTTTTTGGTGAGTTATCGTAATCTGAAGATGAAAAAGTCAATATTTTCCCACAAAACATAAAAAAAAATTACAGTCCGACGAAGATGAGACATGTCTTACTTTGGTTCCCCCATTTTTCTGCGTCCATTAGTATCACTCTCGACCCCATACCCCCAGCGGTTTCGGAGGAGATAGAGTGACAAGCTTTTGGCAGCGGCAGCGGGAGTTACTTTTTTTACACTAGAGAGATTCAGTTCTCCTTATATATATATATATATATATATATATATGTGTGTGTGTGTGTGTGTGTGTGTGTTTGTTTGTTTGTTTGTTTTTATAAAAAATACACGTTTATAAAAAAAGCGTGTCAAATATCTTTATTTTTTATAAAAAAAAAAACGCTCTCGTTTTTATAAAAAAAAATTACATTAAAACGAGAGACTATCATATGAGTCATATTCTCCTTACTTCCTTTTACGTAGTTCAAAAGTTTCTCTTGAATAATGTAATGAATGCTTTTGCATTGAGGGTAAAATTGGGTTTTTAACTGTCATTATAAGCGACTGAGATTTATGCATGCATATTTTATTAGATATGCATGATATGTGAGCTTACATAAATACACTGGTACATACTTACATAATTTATGAACTTATTTTCTATTAATTTATATACTTGCATACTTACAATTTGTATGCTTACACAAATGTACATGAGTGTATAGATAAAATATGCTTATATATTTTTAGAGTATTGCATTAGTAAAAAAAGGGTTGGTACATTTTTCAGTTTATTTTAAATTTTGTTTTGTTATATGCCATATAACATTTATACAATACAAGTGATTCTTATTCATCAAATAATCCTCCAATCACAGGAAAGAGTTAAACACTTACTTCTTCAAGTATTTATAACTTTCCCGCAGATGCTATCTGTTTACTTTCGATAATAGATAATATCGCCTTTAGGCATCAAGCATGAAGCTGTGAATGTTTTTAAGTAAGTTATACAGACATGCTTGGAATAATCTTTTCAGTCAAAGGATTTGCTTTATTTTCTGACATCTGATAAGCAAGGAGTTAGTTGTTTATTGAGTAAGTTTGGTATTCCACGACATTTTTACGTAGATCCTAACTGAATTTTTATATTTATTAAAGTTTTAACCCTTTAATTTGTGATTGAAATGTAGAATTGTTTTTACAAATAAATTATCAAGGAGTATGAATAATACTGCAATCTGAGAGAAGTTTTTCTTAAAATAAATTATTTCGATTTGTAGATTTTATGAACTTTTCTGTGATTTAAACTTAAGAACAAGATACTATTTGATTTAGAGAAATATTTAAATACAATTTTTCTATTTTTTAAAATATTATCGTAGACTGAATCTTCTAATCTGCTAATGGGATAGATGTGTTCCAATTACAAATTTTCACGGTTTATGAAAGATATTCATTATTTCTCACAATTAATTTTTATGCATTTATAATAAAAAATATAAAAGGTTATTTTCTAAAGCTTTTGTTTAAGAGTTTCGGATAATGCTTGAGGATTTTTTATTGCAAATATTAAATTCTCTTAGCTTTAAATTTATTTTTAATGATAGATAATAAAGTTAGATCTAAAAATTTAATTAATTATTTATCACTGGTTTCTTATTACAATTAAAATTACATCATAACAATGCCAATCTATATATATGTTATCAAATCTATAATCTTCTAAAGCTTATTTGAAATATTCTTTGACTTAGATAAAAGAATACATAGATCTGAAATTTAAACTTAATATCACTGTACTTCCCATAATAATGCTAATATCTTTATGCTATGAAAAAATGGAACTCACATTAAAATCTGAAGGTCGCTTAACGTCTTTTTAAGGCACTTCCACCATTTTATGCCACTGCTTGTTTCAACTTAATGACCGCATGTTGAAAAGACAAGCCCTATAATAACGACAGATTTATGAACAAATTTTACGAAATAACGTCTGGAGAAATTGAGCAACAATAATGTTATAAGGGAATCTTAAAAAAAATAATAATACGAGAATGGGTAGAATTAACTATATAAGGATCATTAAAAACAAATTTGATCTGAAATAATTAAAAAACAAAAGAATTGGGTTTTCAGAAATAAACAGACAAAGTAAAATTCAGAGGTATTAACTGAGAAACAAAATATAATTCCAACGTGCTCTTACAACAAAATGACAAAGTTTTAAACCATATTTGACGATTATATAAAAATACTTTTTTCATAAGTAATAGTCAACACTTAAATGTTCAATTATCCTAACTAAGGAAATTCAAGTCCATTTATTTCATGGATTATTCAAAAATAAGATGATATTGAGAAAAACCTTAGAACACTAAGCACTCATGGCTGAACCATATATGTGGCATTGTGAAATTCGCAATCCATTGGGAAATAAATGTCACCCAAATTTTTGTTTATTTGAGCAGTAACATAGGCAAAATCTCTTTAAAATAGTTTTTAGATCATTCAAAATAAAGATAAAGAAATTTTTGAAATATACCAGTCGGTTACTTACCCCTCCTTTTGTTAATATTGATGTAAATTTCTTACGATTTACTTCTTGCTGTAGTCGGTTTTCAGCATGATATGCTACTTAAATTATATTAATCTTCATAAAAATGGAAAATATTGGTATTTAATAAAGTACATGTTTTAATTTCATCTATGAAGAATACGAAAGGATTTGCTGGAAAAAATTCCCTTTATTACCTAAACAGAAATTTGTGTTGCTAGTTCAACTTTAGAAAACTATCTCCTTCAACGGTGGGAATTTTGTTTAAAACTATTTAAGATTCTCACTGAGTGTTTGGAGATAATCATATACTACTAACTACGTTTCCATTTATTTGAAATGCGTAAATTCACGCTTTTACTTAGGGTAGGTGTCCCAAATATCGCCTACTCTAACACTTTCATACATCTAACACTTTCATCCATCTCGACATTTCATCCATTTTTTAGTTTCTGATTAGGCTGGAAACTCAAAGAATATTCCTGAAAAACTATTTCCTTTGGTATCCTCAGATCAACCAGCTCCAAAACCAGTGAATTTTAAGTTATGTAGCTGAATTGGAAAAATTGAAATTTTCAGTGAAACCCAGAGAGGTTCCTAATACCGCCTACATCTGTAAATATTATCGCCTACCAGGCGAAATTAGGAGCACTTGTTAAAAGGCGTTGCTAGCAAAATAGTAGCACCTCTTTATTCTCTGTTTAATGCACTTTCAAATGGTATAAGCAAAATTAGACTTTGGATGCACATACCTGGTAATTCACTGGATTACTTGGAGACACAATTTCGAAAGACAACAGCCAAAACAACTTCAGATGCCATATAGTTTCTGTTGTCAGTGATGAGAGTTTTGTTGCTAGTGCCGCTGTTAGTACAAACCCAGAACTAAGAAGTTAATGCATTTTCTCATAAATTGCGCGAATCGTACTTTGGAAAAACGAGTAGGCGATATTAGGCATAGGGGGAATATTTGGGACACCCACCCTATTGTTACAGCCAATATTTGAAAAACTATTATGTATCCTTTCTTTTGCTATCCAGTTCAACGTTTATATACACTTTTGTTAAATTTTGCTCTTCTCTAATATTAAAACTCTGTTAGCAAAGCAAAAACAAACCACCAATCTCTAGATAGTGATTAAAATTATAGATATTTAGTCATTACTTTCATATTCTTGTGCAATGAATTTCATCACATTTTGTATAACTTTATGATACCATTTTATAATAACAATATAATATTAAATTCTAAAATTAAAAAAAAATATGCTACACAATTTCATCATCATTTTTTAAATTTAAATTTAAAAAAATCTTAAATGCCTTTGTAATATGAATTCGATGACTTACATTAATACAATATCAAAGAAATTTGAGCTCGTGGAAATACCATATGTAGGATGTTAAAAAGTAAGCAAATAGTTCTTAAATTTGACAAATTCTACTGATCGCTTAAATGTCAATAAAAGGAAAGAAAAGTATTCAAGCTTAGTTATTTGGATTTCAATGTTGCCATGACCTTTGCATTAAAGCTTATAGTATCTTTATATTACAGGTTTAATGGTAGAATAGGTGGTCCTCTTAAGAAATGTTACTGACTGTTGGCCCAGTTTTCAATTGCGTCTAAATTTGGCCATTGGTTGGACTCTGAAATACAAATTTATTTTTAAAATATTACTATTTTTCTGGTGCTTTTGGTATTTTAACGTTATTTTATTACTGCGTGTATCTCCATCAATATGATTCAAAATTTACTTCCACAAGTATGAGGCTTGCCCCAAAAAGCTAGATGAATTATGTGTTACAACGTGAAAGACATTTGAAGAAGGAACTAATTCTGTAAAACTGTTGAAAAATATAAGATTTGTAATAGATTATTGAGTTAATTCTAAAGCGGTAAAAATATTAATATTTTGATTTCTCTCTCGATATTATTTAAAGTTTTCCACTTCACTTTTAATGCTTGCGTCTAATACTCGCTTCAGAAATTGAATAATAAAGTGGTTAGTAACCAATTCGAAGAAGGAACTGATTCTCAGTAAATGCAGAAAAATATGAGATTAGTAATAGATTATTGGATAAGGTATAACAATGAATTGAAAATCTATTGGCACAGTTATAGTGATCTCAATATTACAAATCCTTACAACTTTCTTATTATTTCTTTCCCATATTCGGCATTCCGAGGTGGTACCCTAACTAGTAAACTGCTGCATCATATCGTTGATCACATTTACAGACAAATAAATTGGAGACTATTTTAAACTTTAATGATTTCCAATTTCTTTAATTTTGAAATTAAATCAGATCTTTTCTTCTTTTGATTTAATCTCTATTCTTCCTTTTTTATCTATATATATATAAAACAGTTCCGTATTTTACTAACTGAATGACAGATAACCTATAGACCAAACCGCTGAACCTAAAGGGCTGGAATTTTGCATGGCAATTCTTCTTATAGTATAGGGGTGCAATAAAAAAGATTTTTGAAAAATTATTCTTAGATTTTTTTAATTAAATTTTTAAGCTGTTTTTGTAGCATTTTTAAAAGTTTGCATTTAAAATAATAATTTGAAGGTTATAAAATTTATTTCACGAGAAAGATCATAAAAATTCCTTTAACATGAAATGTTTTTCGAATCTTTACCTCCCTTTTCTGATTTTTGGTGAATTTTTAAAGATTAATTTCTAGAATTTAATTTATTAAATGCTAATCACATGGTTTCTTTTCCTTTTGTGGTACTTTAAATTAATTCTGCGCCACATGCATAGCAACGAAATAAATTGACAAAATAAATATTGAAATATGGTAAAAGAAAAAATTTAACCACTATACTAATTGAGATTGAAGTTTTTAAAGAATTTAATTCAAATTAGTATGTTTTATGGATATTAAACATAAAAATTAATTGCATACATTGACCGTTGTATTTAATTTGAATATTTTTTTCTATATTATTTTGTCTATAAAAATACCCATTACTATTTTTTATAAATAAATAAATATATATATATATATTTTTTCATTAGTTGCATACATTGACAAGTTGTATTTAATTTGAATGTACTCCATAGCATAGCACGGGTATTCAGCTAGTTCCTTATGCATAAATCTCTTCTCAGCCTATTTCTCTTTCTTCAACTCCTGTACTCTAGCAAAATATTTTTCAGGCCAAGTACGTTTACAAGTACGTTATACAAACACAACAGTTCTCCTAATTTTAATTTTAATTTTTTGGAAGTGATACTAAGGTTTCCGTGCATTCCTGTTTATTTCTCCTGACAAGGCTCCTGTCTATTTATTGCTCTACTGACTTCAGTTAAGAGCTCAGTTTTCTCTCGCGATCAGTTCGTGTAATATACTTTGCGTGGAGATAGATAAAAACACGTTACATCACTGCTTAAATGCTAGATACATATCAGTTTTCCTTCAAGACTGAATGAGGTTAAGAATTCGATAGGTGTTTTTAATGATTATTGAAGCCTTTAGCACTTGAAAATTTCCATTAAATTCATGAATTTCACTTATGAATATATAATTAAAATTATGATAATTGCAAAGAGTTCTGCATAATAAATTTTACTTGATAATTAAAACTTAAAACCTGGAAAATAATTTAGGTAATTTTTAATTATTTCCTTTTATAATCATTCAATATAATTTAGGCTTTTTACCTTTAAATAATTTATTCATAAATATTAATTACAATTATCTATAGTCTAATAAACCGATTATTTACTAAAATGCAAGAACTTGCTTCCAGGTTTTAGCGGGTACATTACACAGACATTTTATATAAGATGGAGTCTTCATAAATACATGTCGTTTTACATGTTTTATGGGCTTTTTTGCAATTTACTTGCATATGACACTCTTTCTCTTAAAAAGGCTGACACCAAAGGTATTCCTGTTATATTTCAGATAAAATGAAGATAAAGTGTTGTATTCAAGCCTTCACTGAGGATCAAATGCGCAATTACTCTTTTTCTTTTGAAACAGTGTTTTAAGACATAAGAAATTTAAAACTACAGAAGGTCGTTCACTTTTAATGAAAAGGATTTTTATAGTTAAGTTTTATGTATAGATGCCGTATTTTTGCGGCGATTTTCTTCTATCTGATAGCCACGGTTCTCGACAATATCTCTAGCTCGAATAATCCATGAAAATAAACTTTTTCTTAGTAATGTCATGTCAATTTTACCCCACTTCTCTTGGACCGTTTTCCAAAGTTCTGTCAATGTTCTTGGAAGTCTTCCTAAAGCTCGGTTTAATAAACCGAAAGTGCAAAAGTCCATTGGAGATACATTGGGGGAATTTAGAGGTATTTCATTAAATGGGATACACTTTATTCCTGTTTCCGATTCTTCCCTTGCTAAATAAGCGGCAGTTGATTTAGACGTGTGACTAGAGGCTTTGTCCATATGAAGCTCAACTTTATCAATGTCCTTTCCATATAAGGCTGGAATTTATTCTTCAAATTTGGTTCTAAAATATTCTGATGATAGTAGAGTGAATTTAATTTTGGCTTTACTTGAGACTTTTTTTATTTTTAATTTGCCGTTGTAACAAAATGCTGCAACTAGCACTAATCCCTTTGGGAACTTTTCTGTACACTGACGAAGTCATTTCGTCCCTACATTCCCGTCATTCGAGGAATAGAAAATTAATTTTTCTTTATTACAGTCACTTAAATGCACCCATGCTTCATCGAGTGTTACCAAAAATTTCCAATTTTTCAGCAGCAAGATGTTTTCATATAATTTTCTACAATTTGTTTTTCTTTCAGCAATATGCTTTGGCAAAAGCAGAGGAACTTTAGGTTTAGCCATCTTTTTTTGCTTGAAATCTTTATGAATGATTTTACTTACAGAGCCAGAAAATATTCCTAGTTTCGATGCAATGGATCTTTGAGTCAGCGGATTTTCTTTTAGGATCAGAGACGTCACTTTCTTGATATTTACCTGCGCTCGAACAGTCTTAGGATGAGGTTTCGCCGTCATGTTTTCATTTTTACTTTCAGTCAGACTTTTTTTCCTTTCAAATTTAATATATTATAAATACCTTTATTTGAAATGCCATAAACGCGATTTTTATACCGCTCTATAATTTGTTGAGACAAATATATCTCCTCGGAAAGCACAGTTACGTAACCTTCGAGCCATTTATCAATTTTATGAGCCATTTTCAAAATAAATCTTTTATTTTACATTCCAATCAAAACAAAACAGTAGCAGATGATTATTCTGAAGTTGTCAAATTTTTGTCTCTAAATGCAAACGACAAAAAATAAATTACAAAATCGTTTCCATAAAGTGCGAATGACCTTTTGTATTTTTTAAAGTTACACATTTATAATTATTTCCTGGACAATTAAATAGGAAATCTTAAATATTCATGTTAAAATCTATACTACTATACATTCCGATAAGGTATCTATTGCCTACATTCAACAGAGTATTTCCTGCAACTGCTAGTCATAAGAATATCTACACGCACCTATGTTAGAGCTGTATTTGTTTTATACTGAAGTATATATTCTTCAAAAGAAAACTAGCTAGATGTTGTTCAGGTTCTCGCTATTGCGAAATGTAGAAAATTCTATCGTAATCAGTCATTAAGGGTTAAATAACTTTCCCTTGTATTCTTTCTGAAAATGGTTAAATATTACAAAATACATTTAATTAAAAATTAAACTGTTACAAATTCAGAAAATATAGTTCAGAACTGTGGAATTTTGAATTTAGCACATTACTTATATTTTAACTTCTATTTAGAAAAGATAAACATTCATTCATATTGACTAATTTTTTTTCCTATCCTGAATAATAAAATTATAAATTTTTATGTTTCAAATAAAAATAATTATAATTATGTCTTGAAATTTATAATTGTGTCACACTTTTGTGTCTCGGAAATACGTGTTAAAAATTTTTTTAAGAGGTTTTCTATTTGTCCGATTTATTTGACTACTTTTAAAAAACTTTTATTGGAGTAAGAAAGAAAAAAATTCCAAACTCGGGTGATACAGAAAATAAAAGACAATTTTAATGATTCATCACTAGAACTAAATTTTCTCCAAATCGAAAGATATTTTAAGGAATATTTAGGTGAATCAGTAATGAGATAATATTTCCATCTTATTTGCATTTTTGATGAACGTTTCTATTCATCCTCTAATCTTATTTTCCTCTAAGCAAAATAAAAGCGCCGTCAGTGTAAAACGGCAAAATGCTCACTACAGTTGCGCACCTAAGTGCTATACTTTTCCTTTCAAGAATCCATTTCGAACTTTCCTTGCCCACACAGTTTGGGAAAAATGGGTGAGCAAATAGACGCCACCAAGCGTGACGAAAGAGAACTAGTTTCGGAATAAAATGGCCATACAAAGAGTGAACAAGGTTCATAAAATCTTTTTGACGGCTTACGGAGGGACTTCGAATTTTCAGTGGGAGCCAATGCCCTAGGCTTGGCCGGATATTTAATTCACTTACCAGTTCAAGCGCAGCTTCCTATATTATAAGGATGGACAGTTCATCTTTTCACACGTGAGTAAAAATAATAATATATATTAATACATTTTAAATATTATTTAAAGTTTAGATTCAATTAATTTTTTGATATATTTAGTAAAATTTTTTATATTGTTTTAGTTCAGCTCTTATGTATCGCAATATATTTTTTTTCTTCATATATTTTCAGTTTTCGACCTTTTCATCAAAATATTTTATTTTTTAAAGTTTTTAACAATGCATTTAATTTCGTAAAACATAAAAATTTATTTCATAGAAAATAAATTTATTTATGTATGAATGCTTTTAAAGTTTGATTTTCAATTCCTTTTTTAAAGCAGATATTTGTCTAATTTTCAGACAAAAAACTTAAGGTAAAAATCCGACTCATATAACCTAAGGCTTTTCTTTTAATTATACTTAAGCGATTCATTTTGGTAACACAATACATTTCACTTCTGATTTTTATTTTAATTTATCTTATTTTGTCGCCCATAATATCGGAAATGTTATAAATACTAAGAAGATTGCCTATAAGCGGTTCATTTTGGTAACACAATATATTTCATTGCTGATTTTTATTTTCATTTATCTTATCTTATCACACTTAATATCGGAAATGTTATAAATAATAAGCAGATTGTTTCAAGTGTTGAATTCAAGGTGTTTCCCTTTTATGTAAATTTATCAAAATGTTTTATTCGACTCGTACCTTTTAGTTTCAGGGCCAGATTTTAAAACAATGCTCTTCAGATATTTTCACAATACATTTTGACATTAGAGAAATAATTTTTGTTTTCAAAATTTTTGTTTATCAAAAGATTCTTCTGTGAAAATTTATCTAATATGAAAATTCAAAACTATTTTTTTATAGAAGAATATAACATTCTGAGAAGCTTGGATACATCTAACATCTTAATCTATATATAAAACAGTTCCGTAACTGACTGATTGACTGACATATAACGCACAGACCAAACCGCTGGACATAAAGGACTGAAGTTTTGCATGGCGATTCTTCTTATAATGTAGGGTGCACTAAGAAAGATTTTTGAAAAATTTCTCTTAGAATTTTTAAATTAATTTTTCAAGCTATTTTTGTAACTTTTTTTAAGTTTGCATTTAAAATAATAATTTGAGGATTATAAAATTTATATCGAGAAAAATCATAAAAATTCCTTTAAAATGAAATCTTTTTCGAATCTTGACCTCTATTTTCTGATTTTTGGTGAATTTTTAAAGATTAATTATTAGAATTTAATTTATTAAACGCTGATTACGTGGTTTCTTTTCTTTTTGTGATACTTTAAACTAATTTTGCGTCACGTGCATAACAATGAAATAGACAAAAATATTTTTTTTTTTCTTGCTAATGCGGCAGACGATTGGACATTATCCAAAAAACAAATCACAGAAAAAGATATGTTCCTCAAACTGTACTATATTAACGTTACTATATTCATTAGTATGTTCTATTAGATTTAATTTGAATATTTTCTTCTAAATTATTTTGTCTATAAAAATATCCGCTACGATATTTTTTTATATAAATATTTTTTCTTTTTTTTTACATTAATTGCATACATTGATCGTTGTATATATATATATATATATATATATATATATATATATATATATATATATATATATATATATATATATATATTGGCATAAATTGCATACATTGATCTTTGTATTTAATTATTATTAATTGTATTTAATGTACTCCGTAGCGAAGTACGGGTATTCAGCTAGTGTGTAAAACGGGAAAATTCAAGAATTATCAAATTTTATTGAGACACGATTTTAGTTTAAGTATATTGTTTATGTTATGAAATTCAGTTATGTACAAGTCAGTACAGTAATAGTGATATGCTTATTACTCGTCATATTAATCACTTATTATCTTTGAGTTACTTTAATACTTGGTCTATGAAAGTTTCTAAAATAACATTGCCTGGCAAATCTGAACGATAATCGAAAAGAAATGGATTTAATTTATTTTTTTTTACAAATTTTATAATTACTTCATTTTAAGATTCTGTGTTGTCCCCGTGCATTTTGAAACCTCATGAATTATGTATGTTCATAAAAATATTTCTACATTAAAAAAATCGTGGTATTTCAATGGTTTTAATTATCTTTCATAAAATTAGAATAACTTAAAATCCCAAAAAGGGAAAATTTTTAAGGACTTTTTCAAGTTATACCTTATGCACGGATATGAACCCTTAAATTTAGTGAAAATTTCCATTCATAGTTTTGTAAAATAGCCATTAAATGTAAATGCCATGATATGGAATTTTTTAATTCTGTTCTGTAATTTTTTTTAACTCAGCCATCATTAAAACAACATGGTCATGTTTTCATGTTTTTAAAAACATTATTCTGTAACAAAGATGAATTACCTGTTTGAAGCCAGTCTTGATTACTTGTTTTATTTCTTTAAGCATACAATTAGGGATACGTAATTTTCGTATTTACGAAATGGATACGAATAAATCCGAAATTTGCCAATATGAGCGAATAAACGCGAAAATTATTTTTTTACTACTTTTCGGCGAAAACTTGATAAGCGAAATTCGGTAATAATAGTAATAATTTGTTAACATAATTGCCTAACTAAGACCATCCGCAGTCTTCAACTGAGAAATCTCACTGTCCTTCGTAGTTGCTCCGGATTTCACCCGGACAGATTGTTCGTACTGTAGTCGAATTCTAACAGTAAAAATCAACTATCAAGTTTGAGGGAACAATTTAGTAGATTTAAGAACGTCTCTTGAGCTCCAACGTCAAGGGTATTTCAGCTACTTACAGTAGACAACCAAGAGACTATTGTTGATGTTATACATATTTTAATTGCAACGAAATGCTGCTATCTTAACTTCGCAAAGTTAGCTGTACAGAACCTCTAACGTCCCGTTAACAGAGTAGATGCTGAGATATTTTAGTATGTACAAAATATAGTAATTAATGACAGAAAGCTAATACTTATGGAACATAATATGGAGACTACGACAATGTTAGCTTTTAACTAAGAATTTTTATACTTACGTATCCAAGAAAGTAAAATTGTAATTTTTTTAAATAAATGTGAAATTTTTGAATTTATATTGCGAATAAATGCAAAATTTTATATGTTGTATTTTTTGTTGTTGTGGAATTTCGATATTTTTTATGCGAAATTTACATATCCCTGCATATAATATGTAATGAAATGAGCCCAGTTTATGAATAAATATCAACATTTATAGCAAAATATACAATTTATCGTTTTTTAGTGATGCATTCATGCAGATTTGGGAGTAAATACATATGTTTGTGGGATTTTAAGGACGGTTACAAAGAATATAAATACACAAATATACTACTAAATGTTTACGTGGAATGTAAACTAATGAGATGCTTAAGGTATTTTTCATGAACTACTTTCAAAAATAACACAAAACTCATCCTTAGCCGTGCTCATTAATGCACTGGTGAGCACAAAAATCCTTCGAACACAGATAATCCAAAATTGATCCTGTATACCGTTATAAAAAGAACCATACAGAGGCTTTTATAATAAACAACAAACATTGATTTAAATAGGCTTTAACACACAGAAAAAACCAAAATTTACATAATTATTGAGTTTTCCTTTAGGAAAAAATTTAGTAAGTTCATTTGTTTACAAGATATATTCCTCTTTTTTGGGAAATTCATTTTATTTCAAAGCTTTTTTTCCCCGCGAAGCTTCGTTCAGTGTCTTTAAATGTGCTAAAGATTTTTGTGTATATATAATTTTTAAGCAGAAAAATCTTTTATTTAGTTCCTGTGTTTTAATACAAAGATCCCATTTTAAATATTGAGAATTTATAAATATTTCCTGCATAATTTGTTAAACTTTCGAAAGTGGGTAATAGCTTCTTTTAAAAATATTTGTTGCTTTATACTATTCTCTTTTGTTGTTTTCGTGCCTTTATTTTAGCTATTCTAAATATTGTTTATAACTTTTTTATTAATTGAAAATTTGTAACTCATTTACTTATCTAAAGACTCATTGTATTTGGAATTAAAAATTAGCTGCGTATATTTGCTGTTTGAAATTTTGCACTCGCAAAGGCATGTCTACAAGCGATTAATACCTAATACATGTTTATAGGTTTACTAACTGAATATTCGTGCTTCGCTACGGAGTACATTCAAATTAAATACAATGTTTGCAATTAATGCCAAAAAAATATATATATGTACATTTATAAAAAAAATCGTAACGGATATTTTTATAGACAAAATAATGTAGAAGAAAATATTCAAATTAAATCTAACAGAACATACTAAAGAATACAGCGCAGTTAATATAGTACAGTTTGAGGAACATTTTTTTACTGTATTTTAATTTGTTTTGGGATAATGTCCAATCGTCTGCCGCATTAGAAAGAAAAAAATATATTTATTTGTCTATTTCATTGTTATGCACGTGACGCATAATTAGTTTAAAGTATCACAAAAAGAAAAAACAGCCGTGATCAGAATTTAATAAATTAAATTCTAAAAATTAATCTTTAAAAATTCATCAAAAATCAGAAAATGGAGGTGAAGATTCGAAAAATATTTTATTTTAAAGGAATTTTTATGATCTTTCTCGTGATATAAATTTTATAACCCTCAGATTATTATTTTAAATGCAAACTTTAAAAAAGTTACAAAAACAGCTTTAAAATTTAATTTAAAAAATCTAAGAATTTTTCAAAATCTTTCTGTGTACACCCCTACAGTATAAGAAGAATTGCCATGCAAAATTCCAGCCCTTGAGGTCCATCGGTTTGGTCTGTGCGTTATCTGTTAGTCAGTCAGTCAGTTACGGAATTGTTATATGTTTACAGATAACGCAATCAGATTACTAATTTAGTAAAACTTTAACGAAACTTGGTTTTGCTTAGCCTAATTTGATTAATCATATTATTCATGTAGCTTTACGGAGATATTTTCTAAAATACAACACTCAATGTCTTGCATGATTTCAAACGTTACTGTTAATAGTAAGTCCTTCTTACTTTAAAACTAAACTAAGACAACTAGATCAATCAAAGCAGCAACCTCATAGAAAATAACAGATTTTAGTCATTTCCGAGCAAGGCCATTCATTGTCCTAAAACTAGCTATGTTGATTCGGTAGTAATTCATTAGATAGAAAATCAATTTTCGCGAGTAAATCGAAATTTGCTTTGTTCAACAACGAATCAGAACAGCTGTCCATTCTCGTAATAACAGTGCTGACAAAATAATCTTTTGTTGTTTACTTTGGTTTGAAAATAATGTTTAATCAGTCCAATAACACTTAAATTAAAACTTAAATTAAAATCGATGCATACAAATTGATTAGCTCTTTTCCGCAGTTTCAGAAACAATTGAAATGATATTTTTAACAGTTTTGTCCTGACGGAAGTTTGTCAACAAAGTTTCAGTAAGCTCAGTCAGCTAAAAAGTGACATTTTAAGTGTGAAATCCCGGGCTTTTGGTTGTGACAAATGGAGCCAAATTAAACATCTTTCTCGAGACGTATTTGTTTTTGTTAAGCAATTAGTCACAGACTGCCGCCACCACTTCGTGCTGTGGACGACACAGTAATGACTTGTTTCTACAGAACATTAACCAACGCTTTAAAGGAAACTAAGGTGTCTACTTGAGTTTTTAAAGTTATTGATACTTAACAGTTTCTCCCTGCTAATCTCCCACGTTAGGTTTTTTTTCTATTTCGTTATACAGGTGTTTAGAAATATTTTCAAAGCAAAGTGCCGTAAAACTTCAACTTTTGAGGAGTTTAACATTCAGAAATATCATGATTCTATGGTTACCATTACTAATTGTTTAGTATTTCCCTCTCTCTCTCTTTTAAGGCTGCTATGTACTAACCCCATTGGATTCGCTCCCCTCAATGTTAACCTATGGAGAAAATTTTTCCACGGATTGCCGACTTGGATTCAAAGATTTTTTTAAAAAAATTGTACTCCGTCATAGAGAAAGAAATTTTACACATGTCTACAGTTTTCGTTTTTTTAAGAAAATGTAATTCATATTTTAAAATTTAAATTATTCGGGGGAAAAATCTCACGGATTGCCGACTTGGATTCAAAGACTTTTTTAAAAAAATTGTACTCCGTCATAGAGAAAGAAATTTTACATATGTGTACACTTTTCGTTTTTTTAAGAAAATGTAATTAATATTTTAAAATTTAAATTATTCGGGGGAAAAATCTGGTATAGTGTGTTCTAAACGCTTATAAATCGGTGGACGAAATTTATAAAATGAATCCTGTAGCGCTTTGCATAAAAGTTCAGGCTATCTGACAATTCCAATTTTATTCGATTATCAGCATTTTTATGTACCTGTAAATAGTTGACAAAAATATATTTTAAATAAAAAATTTGGGGGCAGCGCTTAACCCCCTATAGAAAGAGAGCCATTACAATCCCTCAAAATGTCAATCCTAAGGGGGGGGGGGTGGAATTCTCGAACTGTCAACTGGACTCCTCCCGCCATAAGAGTCTGCAAGAAGAGGAAAAGGGAAATACGATTTTTCCTTAGTACATAGCAGCCTTAAGACTTCTACAGTCTGTTGCGAAAGTCATTGACATTTTACAAAAGAAAGTATTTTATAGCATTTTTCTGAGTTTTGTAAACTTTTATAAGCCTCTACTATGTAAAATCTGCAACCAGTTTTTACACAGTATACAGTATTTTAGAGTTAAAATTTAAGGGGCTTAGAAATATTCTTGGCTTCTTCCCTCTTGCGGGGTTCCTGAGCCTCTTATCTGCACAGAAATAAAGACCTTACTGTACATAGATATATTTTTCGATCATAAATTTACGTTTATCGGACTATGTTAAATACGATTAAATTTATTACGCTTTCTGATTTAGAGTTTTAAAATTAAAGATATCTCAATCTATCTAGTAATATTGCGCCACATTCATGAGGAAACGAAACGAAATTAATACAGTCTATTTGCCCAAAGATGCAAACGTTTCTAATTTCCAGTAACGTATGGCATCTATGCAAAAAATTCTGATATGCCTAAAAATTTCCAAAGAGACTTATTTAACAAACAAAAGAAATAAAGATTCTCACAATGATTATTAATATAAAATATTTTTTAAAAAATGCAATAGATGAAACCACGTATTTATACTTACGAGTAAACACAACGACATTGTCTATTTAAAAATAAGGATATATATATTTAAGATTATGTGATTAATAAATCACTAGAAAACGATCATATACGCAAGATTTTATGTTTTTAATGTTGTATTATTATTTTTCAATGAGAGTGATCCATTAGCAGTTTTGTTGTATTATGCTATACTTGACCACAATTATTGTTAAAATTTAAGAATTTGTAAAACACGCTGCATTGGATTTACAGATCAGACATACATATGCAACTAATAATGAAAACTATGTAATATACTTACAGGCAAATACATGGGAAAAATACCTATATTGTTTAGCAATATTCGTAACGAAGTTTTTGTATTCCTCAAGTAAAATTTCATCTACTCAAAATTAATACAAAAAAATCTAATTCACAACTGATTGAAATAGAAAATGATCTAATAAACAGTGAGCGGAAAATTTCCATGTTTATTGTATGCAGACGGATCATATTATTGATCGCCATGCATAAGAGAAGGTTTATTATGGAACATATCATTATGCTATAAATAAAACATGTCTACACCCTAATGATGAGAAAATATATTTGAGGCATTTTCCCATTTCATTATGTTAATATTTTCTATGCTTGGACTGACAAATAGACTAATCACTTGATCAATAAAATTTGTTAAAAAATGTGCAGATGTAGCGTAGTTAAAAAAAATGTGCAATGTGGCGTATTACACACCTACCTTTGAGAACTAATGAGAATGGTGTGAATAAACCTTTGGTGTGTCAATTCGGTTTAATATAATCAATGAAACTTGGGCATCAAAAAGCAATTAGACAAAGTCAGGATTCTGATTGCTGTCCATGCGTAGTGTCCTGCCTATCTTTAAACGTAAATGTGATACGTTTCCTTTTAGAATAAAAATTATCCAAAATTTAATAGAAAACCCGCATAGCAGATTAACTTGCAATTGAGTCTTCTTACGGACCACTGAATATCGCCATTCCTAAATCATATAAATATGTATTTATTACAAAAAATGGGATACAGACGTGAGATTATATACGTAGTCCCTCATAAACACAGATAAAACCCTTTGAGTTTGATAAAACTTTGTTTATACTGTGGTATAGATATATTAAATTATGATTACAAAATATTTAAAGTGTAATTTTCTTTGGATCCAATATAATTTTCTTTTGACTGGTTATGCATCCGTTCATATTTACGATCGAAGCATGAAAATTTTCAGCACAGTGTGGAACTGCAAATCCATTTTTGAAGAAATTAATTATAGATTGTAAGCAAGCAAATATAATTAATTAATATCACGATGAAGTTTGCAGTTCGTACGGTTTGAAATAATTATGCATAAGGCCAAAATGTCCCCCAGTGCTCTATTTTATTTAGTTTCCCTTTTGAACTCTTGAACTTAATGTTACATGGCTTAATTTATTCATTTTCACTTTTAAGAAACTTTATGCGACCTTTTACGTACGTTATATAATAGGAAAAAGAACGGTCCGAAACGAGACATGTCACAAGAAATCAATCTCTGACTGATTTATTTTTTTTGAATATTTTATCGAAATGTAAATGCAGAGTTGCAGACTAATTAGTAACTCTATCCATAAGTTTCGATAAAACTGGTTTATCGAAAGGGTGGTGTAGTACATTACAGAAATAGGTACCGACAGGAAATAGTTCACAAAAAAGTAACTACAGTAGTTAAAACAATTATGAGTCATGTGTGTTTGTTCTGAATTTAACAGTCCATACCCTCAAGGCAATGCAGAACATGAGTTAGTGGCGTATTGTGTGATACTTTCTGACACAGAAACAACAAAACCGAGGCTCTTTCTACTCGAACGTACAACACACCCATTGAAAGAAAATCAAAGGAGATTTTTTAAACCTTGGTCTTAAAATACACAAGCTTCAGTAAATGCCAAATCAGCAAGATAAGGTAGCAGGCAAGAGTTTGAACCATTATATATGACCTTTTTCGTGAATAGTGTCATTTTTCACAAACCCGCAACTGTAGGCCAAGGATACGTGGCACTAAGCATGGTTTCAACGTGTTTTTGAGTGGGAGTGCAGAAGAAAAGGAAAAAATGACCATTTCCTGGGGAAAATTTGATTGTAAATTATCTGCTTGCAAAAAGAAAGAATGTTGATGACTTGTTTGTTTTGGTAATGCGCCAAAAAGGACTTTTAGAAAACAAATTTTAAATTCGTTTTACTATAATTGATACTAAAGAAGTACATGGTAGAACAAAAAGTTAAATGAGTTTACGCTTTATGTGGAACAGGGAAAAATAGTAACGCATTATTTATAAAGTGCTCGAAAGAAAAGAAAGTGCGATAAACGGTAAATGTAAACTATTCGGGGACTTTGCAATGCAATTTCCTCCTAAATAGATTCCTTGCAAAAAGTACTAAATAGTTATTTTCATTCATGCTTTAGTATAACCTACTTAAATGATATTATTAATTTTCAGTTAAAAAGGATAATAATCTATGGTTATAAGATAAAAGAAAAGTTTATGAAGAGTTTAATAATTTATCAGAAAATGCTATACTAACTATACTTTAACTATTCTTATTTCCTGATAGTTACTATGACATTTGTTCTTATAGTAATAGTTATTCATAATCAGTTTATTACCTGCAACATAGAAAAAAACTATATTAAAGTTTCCATTGACTAAAATATCTTAAATAAAATCTTTTAAGTGTTGTTGATCATATATATACAACACCAGACAAATGCAGTAAAGATCAAGCTAGTAAAGTAATTTTATAGCTCATTTACTCAGCAAAGAAACTGTTGAATAACAGCATGATAACTATTTATAGTACCTACTTATAATTTTTAGGTATAGGATAATTTATAGTACTAATTCTGAAAATTTAGGATTGCTAGATGTTTACATTATACGGAAGTGAATGCAAATTTGAAGGAACAGCGACAGGTCAGAAAAATCTTTAGTGCATTTGTCTTGTGTTAGGCTTTAAATGTTTTGTCAATTCTTCATTCAGTATTATTTCAGTTTGACTAGTAGGAGATCTTGATTGCATTTAACATAAACCGAAAATGCTCGCACACAATTAAGTAATAATGCGTAAATTATTAGGTTTCCTTAACTTGAAATAATTCCTACTGGGCCAGAACGGAATAAGTTTGAAGGCAGAATCAAAAAGATTTCAGCGCTGTGGATAATATAGAAATTTTGTAAGCAGAAATAATTAAAGTTAAGCTTTTGGTACACTAATACTTTAATTCGAACTAAAAATGGGTATTTAAAAGGGAATTGTACTGCTGTGGCAGATCTAGAAACAGATTTAACCTTCCAGAAATGAAAGAAAGTTCTTCCAATTTTATGACCTTTGGTCTAATTTAAAGCAATATATGCAAAGACCAAAAAATAAAAGCAAATAAAATATCTTTCCACAAGTTGACAAAAATAGCATAAAATTGGCTAGGACCAAACCAATGATTTGAATGTTCTACGGAATATATATATAATTTTTAAGTACATGGTGGATATAGCTAAGAATAACTACTCAATACTTCAGATAACACACAATGCTTATTCGGAGAGGAAAGTTTTCAAGATGGCCTCTGAATAACCTCTAAATTAAAATACTCTCTACCATTAAGAGGACCGCAAAGGAAAATTAAACATAATTTTTTTAACTGCTATTGAAGACTTTATCCTCCAGTTTAGAAGAATAGAACTATAAATATATCATTACATTTTTTTTCTCATAACATTTGACCAATCTCGGGTCAAAATCCTCGTACCTGCTAAATATATATAAAGAAGCAGCATACTCATCACTTTTGAATAAATGTATTTACAGTAAACTATAGGGATAAACTGTATTCTTTGACACGAATGTCTTGTAGTCTTATCCTAAAATCTTTTGCACTTCCAGTCCTGATAAAATCAAAAGGAACCTTATCCTGCATATCAAGCAGTAATAATGTAGATCGTTTTCATTGTGCAGTTGTTATAAAAATCAGATTTTATTATTTTTACATCGCCAAGGTCGATCACTGGACAAGGTGAGTTGGTTAGTCTTGCACAGACCTTTTATGACTTCCGCAGTCTCAGAAGGTGCTTTACACTGGCTTACACCTTTCGTTTCTTGCATGCCATTAAGGAATTATAGGGCGTAAATTTGTCGCAAAGGCAGTTCTTTGATCTATTTTTTTAAGTATATATTTAAAATCTTAAAAATCTATGCCATTTAACAGACTTGGATTAATTAGTTAGCATTGAATGTCACCAATATGGAAGGACGCATTTCGTGTTGCCCTGATACTTCAAGCATAGAGCTCAAATTGCTTTTTTTTGCTAATAAAATTAAGTCCCATTATTTGTAAAAAACAAGAGACTTATTTTCTTGGATTTATTTAAGTTTATCACTTTGTCGATTTATCTTAAGATGTTTTCCTTTCGACACATTTAAATAAATTTATGGGAATAAGACACTGAAATATATTAAATGTAGTTGAAAGCTGATTGAATATCTTCAATGAACTTGTCTAGAAAAAATATCGGAAATATGACAATCAATTTTACACTAGTTTTAAATTCCCCCCCCCCCCCGAAAAATAAAGTAATAAAGTTTTCCCTGTAAACATCATTTCTCATTCATCTATTTCTTAAAATTTTCTTATTCGACTTTTATAAATATATTATGATGAATTAAAATATTTCTGCTTACAGTTGTTCTCTGGAACCGTCCCCCCTGCTCAATGTATGCTCATCATAATTGTTAAGGTTAACCTGACGCCAACAAAAGCGGAAATTTCTCGAATTTCTCTATGCCCCGTCCTTCCTATTAACTGTCAATGCTGCATACATAATTATCACACTAAAAGTACATGCTAATTTTCCCATTAAAATAATTATTAAAGTTTACAAAACTAACTTGTATAAAGTACAGTACCCTGTAGTACGTTTTATAAAATTTAAGTATAACAGTAGGTTTCATAAGTCTAGTAAAATTTACTTTTTAAGGCACTAGGGGCTTCGCCACTAGGCTCGCTACGCTCGCTCCTCTGGTGAATCAAGTGAATGAATGACTCAATAGTTGTTTACAGCGATTGAATCATTCATTTGTTTACAGTTGAAGCTTCCCCCCCTCCCGGCGAAATGGATGAAGCCCGGTTAGATGGGGGTATAAGCCCGGATGAAGATGGGTGAAAAATCGGATCTTCTTTCATGTCCTTCTGCAAAGGAAGCGAATGAGAAGATTTTTTTGAAGTATTTCTTTAAAATTCAATTAAAAATCGAAATTTTAAGATAGAGACTTGAAATGAAGTTTATAATGAATGAGAAAGCTTTCATCTTCCAGTTGATATAAATATTTTCTTTGTAACATAATAAGTCTGAGAGCATCGAATTTATATATCTCGAAACGCATAAATTTTTCCAAAAAGTGGGTTTTCAATTTTAATAAAAATATCAGTCTGTTTTAAATTGTTTTTAAACAAATGAGGTCTTGTTTGAAGGAGAAATGTCTGTAGTCTTAGATTGTAAAAAAAAAAAATTCTACTATCCTTTTTTGGCGAGTTATCGTAATCTGAACATGAAAAAGTCAATATTTTCCCACAAAACAAACAAAAACAAAAAAAAAAAACTTAAAGTCCGACGAATATGAGACATGTCTTACCTTTCTTCCCCACATTATTCTGCATCGATTGGTATCGGTCTCGACCCCATGCCCCCAGCGGTTACGGAGGAGATAGCGTGACAAGCTTTTGACAACGGTGGCTGCGGTAGCGGCAGTTAGTTTTTTTAGAATAGAGAGATAAATAATCATATCGGGAACAGTTGAATACGCTAAATTAAACTGCTTTCTGTGTAAAAAATTGCATGACCTCTCCAGTTTACGTTTTTAAGCTAAAATAATATAAAATGCTTTTATTCCTCTTACAGTTGAGTTTTCAGAAATTGCTGACCCTAAGAATTTAATCTTAAACAAAATTAAAGCATGATTAATCCATGTTTTAGGGGAGAGTTTTAGATGCATAAAAATTCGATATAAAGTCATAGTGTAAAACATATTTACCTAATATTTGCCTCATTTAAGGGAATTAATATGTAGTATTGCGTTTAATTCCCCGTTACTTAAATTTAATAATCAGATATTGTTAAAAATTGTCGAGTAGGAATTTTATTAAATGAATGCAGTATTTGAGGTTTAAAAATGATTTGCTTAAAATAGTATTAGTATAGGAAGTTAAAACACTGTTATTCCTTTTAAATTTAGTTCAAAATGTAAAATTGCATCATAATACAACTATCTATTATTATATCAGGCATATAAAATAATCTATACAGCTGTTTGATTTTTCCATTTTCCAGCTTCGCAGAACCAGTATGAAAACTTTAATGCTTGACATCGTTTGAGTAAAGTCAGTTACTGTTTCTTATAGAAGTTTATAGCGATTGAAATTCTATAACATCAGACACTAAAGATTTTATGTGATACCTCATGACATAATCTTACTCTCTTAATAAGAATATATATTTTAAAAAATTAACTCACATGTTTTTAAAATTATGTAATGGGCTATAAGTATCGCCTTTTTTACATAAGAAAGAACTGAATTTTTAATTTAAGGGATATTTCTTTAAAGTTCTGAAAGTTAATATATACAGGGAGTTTCAAAAATAATCACCCGATTTCAGATGAATATATTAGGAAAAATATTGTACATAGAAACTTAAAAGTAATTTTATATTACTTTTATATTACATCGCTAATCATAAAAATTTTTTGCAAACCAAATTAAAGGTGCTCAATATACCCACCTTTGGTTGCACGACATATGTCTATACGGTAGGCAAATTCGTCCCAAACTTTTGCGAGCATGTCTGTATGCACTGCTTCCACGGCTGTTATGCGTACACAGACAATCCGTGTTTTGGCATAGTTTATACCATCGTCTGATGCTCTGAGAGGTAGGAACTTCGATCGACCGGGGTTTTGTCGGCGAAAATCGCGCTGAACAGTTGTTACGGACTCACACTTCGCAAAGCGTAGAACACAAAATGATTTCTGTTGTGCAGTCGCCAGCTTTACAAACACTGAAGAGGCGGGCGAAGGAAGAGCGTTAGCGATATTTGTCGGCAACTGCATGAAACTCGAGATTTCTCTCTTTCTGCCTATACATTATTCGATTAAAACGGATTAAAAGATGAATAGTTACGATTTTTTTTAAAATCGGATGATTCTCTTTGAAACACCCTGTATATATATATATATATATATATATATATATATATATATATATATATATATATATATATATATATATATATATATATATATATATATATATATATATATATACATATATGTATATATATACACATGTATATATATATACACATGTATATTATATACATATATATATATATATATATATATATATATATATATATATACATATATGTATATATATACACATGTATATTATATATATATATATATATATATATATATATATATATATATATATATATATATATATATATATATATTTGTGTGTGTGTGTGTGTGTGTGTGAGTGTGTTCCTGTGTGTGCGTGTGTGTACGTACATTTTAAAAACAGTTATTATATACGACTTTAGCCAAAATAACAAGACAGAATTTTCTACGATTAATATACATAACTTTTGTGTTTGCTCTTATATATGATAAACAGTATTATTAATGCATTCGGAGATTGCAAACATCGTATGCCCACTTTCAGTCTGCTTTGAATTAAATTCATTTTTATAAACGTATCTTAGATAATAAACAAATACTGCCTTTTCCAAAGAGTGAGATCCATGAGGTTACCTAGAATGTATCCTAAGTATGTGACTTAAGTATCTACAGCTTCAGAAATTAATTTTTTTTCCTATTTTTTAAAATTTCTCATTCTTAATTTATATTTTTCGGATCACAACAGGCGCACTTTTAGCTATTGATATTGATGTGAAGTCGATAAAATTAACTACATAAAATATATTTCGTTTCCTTAATAAGGCCCAGAGAGATAAATTTGTTAATCGTTTAATTTTGACCCGGCAACAACGTCGTAACGATTAAGGTTACTGACTTCTTTTTTGACCTCAATTAAAAGCCTTGGTAATCATTAACGTGAAATAATTACGAAAACACAGTAGTGTTCTATCTATGTTCGCAGACTTTTTTTTTACTATGTTACAAATTTCGATAATAATTGATAATTTGAATGAAATTTGTGTCGGCTGAATAAATTCTTTTTCATACAAAAACGAAAGCAGGTAAATGCCGGCAAATATCTGTTCGAGTTCATACTAGATTTATACGTATGAAAAAGTAAATCCCATTCCAACACTTTAATTTCGCAAAACGATGTTTGTCTTTTCTTGCTGGGGAAATGGTCACAAATTAATCTAGTAGCCTTTCGTACCCAAAAAGCAAAATAATAATCGAAAATGTATTAACTATCCTCTTTTTAAATAACTGCAGACAAAGATCTGTTAAACATGTATTAGGGAGATGAATTATGGCTCTCTTTGATGTCATATAACTTCTTTTAATTACTGGGATAATTCATACCCAACAATTACTTTTAATATGTCATTCATTGTATTTAAATTAAAAAGATTTCAGAACTGATTAATCTAATTTTTGTTCAAAGATAAGAGGGAATGAAAGATCTTAAAGAACAATATGAGTGATAATAAAAATACTTCAAAGTGGTATAGTTTCAACAATCAACGTACACCCTATTCCGATATAAAGAATAACTTAATTCCCCATTAAATTATACCCAATGTACGCTAATATTCAATTGGAAGTTCCCCCCAGCTTTGAAAATAAACGAATCTACATATTTTTTAAATGAATTTTCTTCTTAAATGAATGGTTATTAAATGAATTTTGTTTAATATACTTCCAATATAGCAAGCACTTTGTCCTGAGGACCAATAAGGTTGTCTATGTTGGGACAGCACAAAAAAGTCCCTGCCTTCGCCGGTAATCGAACCCAATACATACACGCACACACAAACATATATATATATATATATATATAAACAGTGGAGTCCGGATAATCTGAAATGATTGGGACCAGGCCCCTTTCGGATTAAGCGAAATCCTCCTTAAATTACGTAATACTTAAGTAACTTACTTAAATTACATAATGACGCATGATTGCATAAATATTATATATTACCTGTGATTACAGAGTTTATTTTATAAGGTATCTCTAAACTTTACCAAATCTCGGGACGAAATGGGTGATAAGAGAGCGGAACGCTGCCTAGTACAGTACAGTAGTGTAAGTTGTTCGGTCAGGAAAGAGTAATATTTTAGACGATAAGTAGATAGTTGAAATGGTTTTGAAAGAACCTGTCAACGTCTCAGACGATAGTGAAGGTGAAGCAGACGGTGACAGCGAGCAGAGGGTATCACACTCAGACGCCGCGGCTGCATTTGATGTAGCGCTACGCTGCGTAGAGCATCACTCTGCCGCGACCACAGCGGACACCATTTTTCTGACGCGTTGGCGTAATTTGGCTTCAAGGGAGAGGTATTCTTCACTTCGACAAAAAAAATTAACAGATTTTTTCAAACCAATGTAGCTCAGTAATAATTAGTTCAGTACATTAGTTCAGTACATTTGTTCAGTCTAACTTTCAATTATCTTGTAATTTTCAGAAATATACTTTATATTGCTTAGTATCATATGTAGTGGTTTTATTGTAACCTTAGTTCTTTTTTACTTTTGGTTTCGGATTAAGCGGACTTTCGGATTACCGAAGTTCGGATTATCGGGACTCCACTGTATATATATATATATATATATATATATATATATATATATGCAGGGTGTCCATAATTAAAGTCCCACTTTCAAAAGACTGCAAAAAAAGAACCACTGGTCAGAATGACTTCAAATTTGAGCTGAATATACTGGAAGAAGGTGGAAACCATTTGGCATGATAAAAAAAAGTTCCAACCGCTTACAGCGCCATCTATTGATACATTTTGGATCTTTTATTATTACGCCAAATCGTTTCCCCCTTCTTCCAGTATAGTCAGTTCAAATTTGAAGTCATTCTGACCAGTGGTTCTTTTTTTGCAGTCTTTTGAAAGAGGGACTTTAATTATGGACACCCTGCATATATGCAAATCTACATATATATACAGGGTGTTGCCGAATTCGACCGACAAATTCAGAGGGGTGATAACAGGCATCAAGACAAGCAATAATCACATAGGAATGTATGACCGGAAACGGAAACTTGACGTTGGAGGATGCTGTTTACTTAATCGGACCATACCTCTTACCAACCCCACTGGATGGCCGGAAATACAGCATTTTTCTGGAGGAGGTCGAAAACTCAAAAACAAAACAGAATCACATAGGAATGTATGACCGGAAATGCTAACCTGGTCAGCTAGAGGATAAACAAAGATGCAGAAATATTGGGATAAAAAAAGAACGCAGAAATGAAAAGTCCAGGTTTGCGTTTCCTGTCATGCATTCCTTGTGGTTATTTCTCGTCTTGATGCCTACTATCACCCCTCTGAATTTATCGGTTGAATTCAGCAACACCCTATATATATATATATATATATATATATATATATATATATATCTGGGGGGTTGTACCTTCCCAGATGTTTGTGAGTAAATTTGTTTATACATTTGCATTTAAGTGTAATATGTTAAGCCAAAATTAATTTTCGTAAAATTCTGGAATATCTCCCCAATATGGGAGGAAAATTATAAAACTAGACGTTTTCAAATCACCGACGTATCCCAATGAGAAGACCATCTATTGGAGATGTCAGAGGAAATATTGCTTATAACGGCACTGAAGTACTGAAAAAAAATCCGGGATAGACCGTTATGTACAGTCCCACAACCATATAGCAAGACGGATTTTCTGATAGTTGTATTTAGAATTGAATTTGAGGTATCAGACTACCCGAATGTTTTGAAATAAAATATTTTTAATTGAGAATTCTCGTTTTTAATCAGAGCGTTTTCCACCAGAGTAGATTTTATATTTAGTGGCAAAATTGTTATGTATTTTGGTACGGTTCTTTCGTTGTTTCATATTTTAAACGGACACAAAAGCGAGTAGCTTGATCGTCATCGGTTTGGTGCGGAGCTCTACGGTCATCTCTTTGCTACACGAGGGCTAATTAGACCGGGACCTACAGTTTAAAGCCGATTCCGAACAGCTACAAACATCCATGCCAACAGCGGGACTCGAACCTACAGGATCTGAACAGAACGCCAGCGCCCTAGCCATTCGGCCATCTGCTGGCTGATCGTCGTCGGAAAGAAAAGCGTATGATAAACATCCTATACCATTACCCTTTAAAAAGAATTGGAGTGTAATGGGGAGAAAGTCATTGAAAATAAGAGTTCAACATGACGTTATTTCTTGATCATCGATCTGATGTCATTAGAATTAGAGTTATTAGTCTGTCACTGGCAGAAAATCGTTATGAGTTACAATGTTGCGTTACGTAATGCGAATAAAATTAATCCTAGTTTATATATTTATAAGAAAAAAAGTTATACTTATTTCCAATTTTATGACAACAGCCTTTTTTGGTAGACCACATAATGTTTGTAATCAACTGTAAAATTGAAGGTTCTCATTCAAAATAAAAAGAACTTGTATCTTTCGTAAACATATTAAATAATATTATTTTTTTTCATCTTTTGGGCTCCTGGAGTTATTGCTTTACAAACCACTACATTAAGCTTTATTGCCACAGTGAAGTGGCCTCGAACTATGAGCATAGTTTTGAAACCACGAAATTAATTTTATTTATTTTTCAGTTTCATTTTATAATAAAAATAAAATATACAGTAGATAGTCGTACCATCAGACCCATTGAACTAAATTCCATCTCAAGTTGCACAACGTCTGGATCATTCAAAAATCTCTAATTCTAATTAACGTTTTAGTTATTTTTTTCGACTGTGAATAAGGTCGGGTTCTGGCGACATTGCTTTCTCATGTGAGGCTGTTTTTGATTTCAGAAAAAATTTAATTTCTCTTGTTTTCCCCAAAAAACCATATTTTTTGGATTCATTATATACAGTTTATCAATTTATATATTATGTTTTTGTCTTGTTTTCGCCTTTATCAATATGATATGGTTTCTAGATTTGTTACTAAAAACAGTTTTCCTTATCATAATTTATTTTGTTAAACCTTTCCTTTTCAAGAAAACAATTCAAAGATTTTTTAAACGATAGAGAATGTGCCAAAAATACTTTAACCGCTTACTACTAAACGTTAGCACTATAGCTCTGATTTGAAGGAAAATTCCCTTTTTTCGGCAAAACTGAAAGTTTAGTTTCTCCAAAAGGTATTACAAAAGTGTTGTAAACTGCAATTTAAAACCAGGGATTAGCTGCTTTTAAGGAAGGAAAATCTATTGCGAAATGAAGACGAAACGAATGTATCTGATAGCATGAAAGGCGTGCCGTTTTCGTCAGAATATCTTACTTAACGTTTTCTCACAGTTTATCTGAATGCCCGATCACAAGACATGTATTAAAAATGGGTTTCTATAAATACTTTTAAGCTGATAATTTGTGAAAGGTTTAATTAAGCTATTGCTCTGAGAACGTTAACTACGCGTGCAAAATCCACCTTTATGAGACAGATTAATTTTTCGTTTTTCAATTTCGCAGAAGTTGTACATAAGATTAAACACTCGCGTGCATATATTCTCCTTAACAAAATGAATTAAGTGTAAAGATCATTTAAGGAAAAGGTTGAAAAAAGTTTTCACATATATATTTAACTAAGATTGGCACTTGTCTTCATATAGAAAAAGGAAACCTACTTGTATTAAGATTTCACTCATTTGTGCTTACATAAGCATAGAATTCAATCATTTTGTAATTGGTTCAATTCGTAATAAAATTTCTTTAGAATCCAAGCTCATAAACCTTTTACTCTGCAAAATAGACTTTATAACCATGATCGTTTATCAAAGAAAATTTAAAATTTTTACTATTAACCTTAAGCTTACGGGGCCTATTTTTCCGATTCCCTCTTTAGAACAGGAAATTTCATACCCCCTTTGTAAGAACGGCTATTAAGGGGTTATATATATATATATATATATATATATATATATATATATATGTATATATATTCATTCATTTTTGGGATCGTATTCTTGGGATACATGCTATCCCAATCCGTAAGAAAAATGCTAAATATTTGACATTTGCATAGATCTTTAGTATTTAACTGATACATTTTCTATACATAGATCTTGAGATCCAATTAAAAAATGGAAAAAAACTGTCTATGCAAATGTAAGATTTTATTAGTAGTTTCCGAAACATAACATCTAATCGTAGCCCTTGTCGGATTCATAATAGTCAAATACCAGTGGGACTCAGTGTCTGAACCATTTACAAAACTAGACGCAATCGCAATCCTTTACTCATTCATTATAATTATATATATTAATTATCTGCAATATCAATAAAAGCAACCTTTATAGTAGACTTGGATAGAAAGTGTGAAGCATCAATATCTTTCACTAAAATGTAATCGTTAAATCATGCACAAGCAACACGCTGTGCTATCTTCATTAAATAAAACTCCAGTAGGAACTCTTCGGCCGGAAATCGATTATGGAATCACGATAATTTTTCGGATCGAAATCAACCGGCCACTTCTTCAAGATCAATATCAAACTGTTGATACGTGAGGGTACTGGACTGCGAAAAGGAGTTATTCACGAAAGAAAAATTTATTGACTTTAAGCTAAGCTGACGGCATAGCTTAAGGCATTTGTATGAAGACTACATTCTTCCAAGGTTTGAATTTTGAGCCTCGATGTAGTTGCCAATGTATCATTAGCATTTATCTCAAGTAGAATAATATATCATTTTAAAATGTAACAATAAGTTAAACAATGATTTATTGAGAAGTCATACGTTTATGCCTGTATAGATTTGATTAAATATGTGGAAACAAAATTTAATTACGTATAGGGTGGAGAGAGATAGTTGTAAACAATATATGAATGATCGAAATATTTTAACTTATAAAAAGCATCGTTTTGGTCTAATAATTGTCAATAACAGTTATTTTATCCGTTCTTATTATGTTGCATAAAAAATTGATAAAGTATCAGTATTAAAGAGCTCTTAAATACAATTTATATTTATCCCATCCATTTTCAATTACCCCGGCAACATACGTGTAATTGTAAACAAGTATTTTCTTCATGTTTTAAAGAAAATACAGTTATAAGAATGAAGGTTATTGTATAAAAGATTACATTGTCATTGTTACATATGGCAATTTTAAAAAAAAGTTAATCCATTACACTTTGTAGTCGAGACTGCTGGCCATTTATTTAAGGGGGCACCGTATAGATGACCAGCAATACCACCTACAAGCCGGTCCCGTAATTTAGAACAGAGTCAAGTGCCGAGACCGGAACACTTTACCCCGCACCTCCAGAGGTAAATTTCAGAACTTGGAGGACTTTGCAGCGACGACGTACTTAACGTGCCCCAGCCGTCATTAGTGTACACGGCGATGGATTTCCAGCAACGGGCACCGAACCACAGACGTTCAGATCTCTGACCCGCTGCTCTTGCCAACTGGGCCATTGCGCCCTCGATTATATTATATTGCTTCAGGTTGTGTTTTAAAACCCAACCCCAAGTTTGCAATTCTAATTTTAAATGATAAAGTAGGATTGCACTATAAAGCATTAGTACCGATCAGTCCATGGATCACCATCCTTAAATGGTGTATGGTAAGATTGCTTGCTTTAAGATATTCAATTGCTTTACAATATTAACAATATCATATTTATTACAATTTTGATAACAATATTGCAAGGAAAACCCATTCGAGTCCTAGCTTTAATACAATCACCAATCAAGTCTACTTCATCTATCCCAGTCTACCATCACGTCTCGTTTAGGATTGATTGGTCCACTATCTTCCCTAAGTCTATTTCATCTTGATACCATAATGCTGTTGGACAACCAGAACCTGATAAATTAATAAAACATATATACATTTCATTCAATGACAAATAACACTTCTAGGCTCTGTATTAAGTTCCTGGTCCATAACGTTCCTGGGTGAACGCAGTTTGGATTTTCTATAACCATGACTACTCTTATTACATCCTCTTTCGAGTAAGATGATCCAGATAATAAAAAAAATACTTACGGCTCTAAATACTGTTTTTTAATTAATATTGAATTATATTCAGGTGCTATGATGCTATATAGTAAATTATTCATTAAATAACAGCATTATCAACTATCCGAAAATCATGTTTATATATTTTCCATTCAGAAAATTTTGTGGGGAAATAGTATATTCACTCTAGCTTGAGTTTGTTCACTATTATCTGTATTTGTTCTCAAAATAAGGATTTCGGCCAAGCTTAGAAAAATCCTTTTAGTATCAAACTGTTTTGACAGAAAATCTTCAGTCCCAAATGCTAACAATTACCCTCCAAAATTGTTGGGTAATTGTAAATTTACTATAGCTTGAGTCTATTTTGTGAATGTCTTCACATAACATTGTAACTAGTTAATACAGAATGTTAAATTTACTTTCACACTGTTTTTGTTCACTATTATCTGCATTTGTTCTCAAAATAAGGATTTCGCCCAAGCTTAGGAAAACCCCTTTAGTATAAGGTGACCAGACGTCCCGCTTTTTGCGGAACAGTCCCGATTTTTAACAATTTGTCCTGCGTCCCGCAGCATTTTAAAAAAGTCCCGATTTTTGGAAAGAATGCACGACAAGCTAGGGAATGGCGGGATAACGGGAAGGGAATATACGTTTTCGGCGGCCATGTGGCTATTTAGTCAGGATAGGAGTTTTATATTATTTTTGTTAATTTTATAATGTTAAGCTTTAATAATAACAAATAACTGTAATATTTCCGAAAATGATCTTTTTAATGAGGTATCATTAGTAAAAAATTATATTGATAAGGAAAAGGTTAAATCTTGGGCATCAGCAAAAATCACAATGGAGAACAAATGGTTAGAAATATTTCATCATTTTGAAACAAACCATGTTCCATACAATAATGCACTAAAAAATGTGCAATACGCGCTGTCCTTACAAGGAACTGTAACGTTGCAACTCAACACGGTTTTTCTACGGTAAATAAAGAGTGGACACTAGAAAAATCACAATTAAATGTTGAGACTTTGAAAACCATTTTATGTGGGAAATATAATTTAAAAAATTCTTGGGAAAAAATTCATGACTTTTTAAACAACGACAGCAATTTACTAAAACAAAATTCACTCAAATGAGACATATGCCAAACAATAAAATAATACTATGCATGAAATCCCAATTAAATGTTGAGACTTTGAAAGCCATTTTATGTGGGAAATATAATTTAACAAATTCTTGGGAAAAAATTCATGACTTTTTAAACAACGACAGCAATTTACTAAAACAAAATTCACTCAAATGAGACATATTCCAAAGAATAAAATAATACTATGCATGAAATCCGAATTAAATGTTGAGACTTTGAAAGCCATGTTATGTAGGAAATATAATTTAACAAATTCTTGTTAAAAAATTCATGACTTTTTAAACAACGACAGCAATTTACTAAGACAAAATTCACTCAAATGAGACATATGCCAAAGAATAAAATAATACTATGCATGATTTTTTTATTTATCATACTTGTAAATTGTACTTATGTTGAAATTAAAAAATATATATTACAATACTACTTTTGCGTTCTATGAACATTTTTGTTGCTCAATATAGACCAAATTTTTAATCAAGACCCCCCCCCCCCCCCGGTCAATGTGTCCCGCTTTACCAATGTTAAAATCTAGTCACCTTACTTTAGTATCAAACTATTTTGACAGAAAATCTTCAATCCCAAATGCTAACAGTTAACTTCCAACTAGAATTCTAACAACACTGATGTTATGGAGGGAAGTTAAAGAAATGATGTAATGACAATGCAAACAATATTCCTGGCTCTCTGCAAAAATTTCTCTTCTGTTTATAATTACATTGAATTTATAATTATCCAACCTGACCCTATATTGTAACCGGTTTATTTTATTTTCTGAAAAGTTTTTTTTTATTAACGTTACAATTAGATTTCAAGGATTTTCAATGGTAGCCTTTAATTTTCTCTGTCTAACTTTTTATATGGTCTGTTACTGCAGCTATTCTTTTAAAACAGCATAAAATATTCCAGTTATTTGGGGTTATGTTACCGGTTAATGTTTAACCTCTGTGTTTTCCACGTGCTTAAAAAATGAAATCTAGTATAACAGTTCGATATATGATTTACCTAATTAAAACAATCAGCGATTACAAACTTTAAAATGTCTAGTACGTGTGCCGGAAAGTCTTTTTTGGGTGGTGCTTTAATAGTGTAAAATGAAAGGTGTAATGTATGGTCTATTGACATCTAGGACTGGAAAGTTTACAAAAGAGCTGGATTATACTCTTCCGCAAAAATTGCTCGCATTCTAACAGGGAAAGTGGACTTACTATTTATGATGATGTTAATGACTTTTTCTTCCTTTTCTTGATGTCTTAGATTGAATTTTTATTATTCAGAAATCGTTAAATTTGTACTTAGATGCTCAAGGATATAAAAACCTTGATCATCTAATGTTTTTCTTCATAACATTTTGTTTTATGTTATGAAGAAAAAACTAATTCAAGAATATAATCTTTTTACTTATATAATTTGAAGTAATTTATATAAGAAAAACATTTTACTTTTATTTTTTTAATAAAACCAGAAACTATAAGTTTTGAGGGAAAGACTAATTTTAACCTACCCATATCATTTGTTTCCTTCAAACACGCCCTATTATCAGCACGGGCTGTTTGTCTACAGTTCTATCCATGTCTTGTACTTTGCGAAATAAAAGCAAATACTTAAATGAGCAACATTTTAACGTACGAAAGTCTCCTGGTTCTTTACTGCAGCAAAAGGAATGTTAATCATATTTACAGGATTAATGTCATACTTGGTCATTATATGATGGTGAAGTAAATCAAACTGTTTCTGCTATGTATTTTACGGACAAGTTTTCTAAAATAACACAACCAGTGTGAAAACAACGAGAAAAAATATATTGAAAATATCTATCCACCATTAAAAAGCAAATAATATGTTGCACAAAAATGGTGGATAATTGCACAAAAAAGGTGGATATTGCACAAAAATGAGAAATATTTTGAGCACAAAAAATGGTGCCACTTCAAACTGTAATAAATTAATCAGTTGCTCTTCAAATGTTAGTGCGTTTCAGTACGACCTTATTAGAAGTTGAGACGACGCATTTTTACTTTTATTCGTAAAAAACATTAAACCTTTTATTGGCCTATAAAACAGCTTTTTTCGTGAAAGCACTATATAAACCCATGAAAACGTTTGAAATCACGAAAACGTTACTTATGTGTCTTTAGTATTTCGTAATAATAGAGGGCAAAGGATAATTGTTTAGAAAATTAGTCCAAATTTGTCATGTCTAGTAGTTTATGAGGCATGATTTCCAAACATAAAATTTTTCCTTAAAATGTTTATTGTTTTTTAGAAGTAGGTTACCGTACAAGAATTTCGCTCAAAGTAATTCCCATCGCCTATGGTATTTGTCCCTCAGATTATTCACTTTCATTCTCAGCTCTTTTTAGAAAGGCCACTTAGGAATCTAACTGTTGAAGTGACGTCTTGCTTTCTTGCAGCCTTAAGGGGTACCGGAGGATCAGACGGTACCAATAGGCAACAGGAAAGTAGTCGACTAGCTCAATCATTAATCCCATCCTCTGTTCCGCCAAACACTTAACGGCCTCTTCCAACGAAAATCTGCCGTTCCTGTGTCAATGATCCGCTGTTCACTCTCTTCGATATACTTCAAAGGAACCATTGTAAGGGAGAAAAAGTAAGACAAAAAAAAAACTCAAGGATATTTTTTGAACCAGTTAGTTGAGATGAATTTAAATAGTTTTAGAAGTTTAGTAATGTTTTTTCTCATGAGTTTAATAAAAGGCAAAATGGATTTTAAGCGTTGCTTCTGTTGACCTCGTAGATCTTAAACCCAATGCGATACAATGTAAAAAACTTCTAATGTTTTTCTAATGGCTCATAATCAAATGTTCATTCCACGCACACTGTAGAACTTCTTGTAAAAGAATGAAAAATATTTCAAATGATATTTTTCTAATAATTTATCATTAAGTATTTGAAATTTAGAGTATCATGTTCAGTAACGAGAAACAGTATTACTGTATTGTTCTAAAAATAGTTATGTTAAAAAGTAATTAACCTAATTAGTATAGATAATATGATGAATGCTGGTCTAATTTTCACCAACTCCGTTTGGAAAGCGGGTAATTCTGAATTTCATTGCCAGAAAATTTGTCAGTAAAACAAAATGTTTTCTGGTGTAATCTCCAATTTACGCTAATTGCAATTGCGAAGATGCATTTTCCAGTTGTGCTTTCGATGGATATTCCTGTGATGTTACCTCATATGGATCAGTGTCAATTCACCTATATTTCTCCCCCTTTATAAAGTAGCCAACAAATTCGTAGTATAGGTGGTTAAAAGTTCTCAAGACAAGTACCTGCCGCAGTGGAAAAGGTATAGATAGAAAAAACAAAATAACTTGCGAGGGAGAAGCATATTGATTACTACAGCTTGATTACAGAAGATAAATATACCCCGACCTTACAGAACTATTGACTACTAATTCACGTTTTAACGTCTGAAGAACACCGGAATAGAGTAAAAGCTCAATACTATAAAGCGCATTTGAAAATAGTTTACTATGAATCTTAGTTCTGAATTACTATGACTCTTGCTACTGAAAGCAGATGCATAAATCCAAAGCATGTCATTTTTAAAACTGTATTTTTTTAATAATAAAGTACTTTGTAACTCAATTTTATTTTCTCTAGATAAAAGTTATTTTTTATTGGTACTACAAATAAAATATCTCTGATCAAACCAGACTCTAACAAATTACTTTTTAACATAGCTGTTTTACTGACGAATTTTATGACAATGAAATTCAGAATTACCCGCTTTCCAAACAGATTTTAGGAAAATTAGACCATCATTCATCATATGGACTTTACTAATTAGGTTAATCCATGATATGAATTTGCGGGTCCATAACCTCTGGCTAAGGGTATATTTTCGCTGGGATCTCCACGATATAACTACTCTTCGACGTAACCTCCCATTCATCAAATTTTTTTTAAAAACTTGAAATGCAACTATGTAGGCAAGAAATAAAACCAAAAATCATCTTATTTTATGGTCAAATGAAATGACATATAGGGCAGTTGTTCTCAGTTATTTCTAGATGGTACCCCTTGATGGACTAAAAATTTAATTCACCCATTCAATTAAATTTCCGTAAATTCCCAGTTTAAAACAATATGAGTACTTATAAAATTATTAAGTAAGTTTTCAATATATGCAATGATCCATAATTGTAATCAAGATATTTTAAATGTGTTAAAAACAATTGAATAATCTTTTTAAAATTTTTCTAAGCATTATTTTTCCCTAATGTTTTTTCGTAAGAACGATGTTCTTAAATGGCTCAACAGAACTGTCTACTCTGTGTTAGTTCACGTGAAACTTCCAGGAGGGTTTCTCGAATATGTATGTATTCCATAAGCAAAATATATAGTACTTATTTTTGAAGAACTCTGTGAAAGTAAGAAATAATAGTTAAATATGTTTTACGAAAAATAAATATAATTTTGTAAACTTATAAGGTAATCAATGGGAAATCCTAACTTCAATGTTATAGTTAAGGCATGGTTTCCTGCCATGTACTGGTAAAGTCCTCATGCATTTTTAAGCTAATTTTAGAGCTGCTCAATTGCTTCTAAAATTCGTGAACCTACTTCTAAGAGTACATGCGCTACAGTTTGAGAATCATTGCCTTAGACTACTAGGCTAGCTCACATATAATTTTGATTATTTAACCTCATTGTGTAGATATTCTTTTCTGAAATAATGTTATGAATATAAGAAAAGTGAGTTTATTTACAACATTATAAAATTTTTGAGTTACTAGTTGAAAGAAACATTTTTAGTAGTATAAAATAACTCTTTTGCCCATTTTTTCCTTTTTTTCCACTTTTAAACAAGGCAAAAAGTAAATCAATTTGTCTCCAAATAGGAATATTGAAGTCTATATTTTACTCAGTAACATTACAAATACTCTTATGTAAATATGTAAACCTTTGTTTTCATATTTCGTAGTACACAGCTATGTCAATTAAGTTTTATGATAGGGGTTACATTTTGATTAAATATAACCCTTTTTAGTTAAAGTTTCTGCTATATTTAAGCCAGTCTATAACTACGGATCTTACACACTTTTACACATAAAACACATTTTCTCTAATGTATAGATGGTTGTCTCTTATAAATCTAACTGGGTACCTCCAGCTTTCTGTTCAGATGGTCTGCATCATTACATTAATAAGCCTCTTTTTGGATTCTCGCTGATGACCATTGCCTTTTGCAAACCTCTGTGAGACTGTAGGGCCCTGTTCCCGGCTGAAATCCCGATCCGCTTTATTTGGGTGTCCCTATAACGGCAATATATCTACCTGTCTCACATTTATAAACCTTCCTGAAATGAAGAACAGTCTAATTTTATTAGAAGTATACTCAAAGTATTATTTACATACATGTACCAATCATTACATTTGATGAGCAATGGAATACTATGAAAATCAAATCGTACGTATGTTGAATAGTAGAAACAAAAATAAAACACAATCTTATCATTGAAGTCTAATACAAAACATGGTAAATTATCCAAATACTTTGTAGTGTTACATACAACACAGTATCGTTAGTTCTTTATTAGAGAATAAAAATATCTGTACCATGAGAAACAACTTCCATAAATTTTCTACAAAAGTTTATATTGTGATTATTAGTGTTGAAAAAAATCGTTTAATTTATTGTATGTCTTAAATTTTTCTTTTACCTACTTGCACTTACCCTTACTTTTTTACTATATTCCTTTCACTGTCAATTTTTGGTCTGGAGGAATTACCTACAGTTTTTTCGGGTTTGAGTTCTATATAGTTATCTTGTTTCTCTTTGGTTATAAACGGCTTCAAAATCAAAATCATGGTTCAGCCTCATATAGAAGAAAAGACAATTAAACGTGCCAAAAAGAGAAGAGAAAATAGAATTACTAAAAAAATTAAAACAAAACAGTTAAGAATCCTCGAAATCAGATTAATTTTTCCTTTTCGGAGAAATCTACTGTTCACCATATGCTGGAGACATGGGTAGCAAGCCTTTTCTTGAGCCCGCGACCAAAACATTTTAATTTCTGCCAGTGCTGACGAACCACTTTGTTTATAAACAGAATAGACATCTCCAAAAGATAATTGCGATTAGTTGTAACAAATTTGTACAGCCTGTTAATAGAAGAAAATTTCCTCAGATATAACACTAATAGACGTTATATAAATTTAGGAAACAAAATTCATGTAAATCCTTTATTAATGGAATTATATATATATATATATATCGGACGTTAAGTATTATATATCAGGTTCCCATTTAGGGACTTTTAGGAAAATACCTGCTGAACGAAATATATCGGTCCATTAATTTCTGAAATTCTATTTTATGAAGCTCATTTCTGGAAATAAAGATTCACACTCTTTTAGAAAAAGATTTGATTATACCGTAGGTAGTTTTGAAATGCAAATGAAACTTTTAAGTATTAGACTTTAAGTACTTTTTGGTAAATTTGTTATATTTGCCAAATAAACGGTAGATTTCAGTAATTTCTATACTATTTTTAATATAGACTAGTTTTTCTCTTTCTCTGGAACTGGACTGGAAATCTATAAATTGTGTTTCAAGCCCTCTTTGTCTAAGTCAGATGTACGAGTGTGAGAAAATACTTTGGTGCACCACTTTTGATACGTGTACTATATGTTCGCCGCCAATGACGCAGGCCATATCATCTTTTTTAAATAAATCCTACAGACCTTAAAACTGGAAATGATTTTATATGTTTGCTATAAAAACAACTGAAAGCTTAAAAACTGAAAAAAGATCAAATTTTTTACCTCTTTTGAGGATAACTGTTAGTGGTTGTTTAAAATTCGTAACAAACTTCCACAAAAGCTTTTTATTCACAGACAAAACGATAACAAGTATAATCCATTTTTTTCATCCATCCATTTTGTTTTTCGCTATTCTCAAAAGTATTGACGTCAGGATGATAAGATCGGGTGTGTATTTCGATCGCTAAGAATTCTATGATTAGGAAGGAAAGACCAATGTAACCTACTTTTGACGTGCAGGAAGACTTTCACCCAAATTTCAGACTAATGAAAATATATCCCATGCGATTACTACTAGAAAAGGAAAAATTCCAAAAATAATTCAAGTGTAAAACGCTCCAAGGTGCAGAGCTGTCTGATTCCGTTCAACGTTTCTATACGATACGAAAGGATTTTCGTTATATAACATGAATGGAAGAACGCGTTTTCAGTCCTCAAGTGTTTACGTGGGATTAGGAGTTTAAGTTCGTAGATAATAATCATGTATTACACTGCAAACATCACTCAAGATTTAGCAAAAATAGAAGTTTCAATACTTAATTGAAATACATAAAGCGTATGGATTTGAAAATTGGAAAAAAAAGTAACTTATTTTATAATCATTTAACAAATAAACAATTTTTGGAAAATTCAGCCAACACAAAAAATTGGTGATAGTAAATATTTTTTTATAGAAATTTATTTATTTATTTATTAAAATCACAAATGCTAATGCGACAATCGCACATAATCTCCTCGGTCTGACTAGAAACTATGAAATAGTTCGTTTGATGTAACCATCCTTTTTAATTTATCGTAGTATTAAAGAAGTTTTGATAAAATGTGAGATTTCCGGAAGTTTCCTGAAAGTCGTAGTATAATGAATATGATATACAAAACCCCACTCGAGCATACTAAAAGACTGTATTTAGCGTATGGATTTAAAAATTGGAAAAAACATTAACTTTTTTTATAATAGGGGAACAAATAAACAATTTTTGGAAAATTCAGCAAACACAAAAAAATTGGTCATAATAATTATTTATTTTATATAAATATATTTATTTATTTATTAAAATCACAAATGCTAATGCGACAATCGCATATAATCTCCTCGGTCTGACTAGGAACTATGAAGTAGTTCGTTTGATGTAACCATCCTTTTTATTTTATCGTAGTATTAAAGATGCTTTGATAACATGTGAGATTTCCGGAAGTTTCCTGCAAGTCGTAGTATAATGAATATGATATAAAACCCTCCCATCGAACATAATTAAAAACTGTATTTAGTGTGATATATATATTTCCATTATGTGTTCTAAAAGGTGTTCATTCTTAGTTTGTTTCCAGTGGTCATCGATATCGCTTAAACCTAAGTGTTAAGAGTTAATGCAGCTGTAAATTCTGGTCTAAAAATCGTTTTTGTTCCTGGATCTACAGGAAATATTTATATAAATAATTTATACTTATTGAGTACTGATTATCCTGTTTGTAATTAAAAATAAAAGGTAAAAATTAAATACATATTGTATTTCAACGGGGCACTCGAAGAAAGGAACGAAAAAAATGAAATTCTATGTAAATTTTATTATTATTCCCATTATACGCCATTTTAGTTCACTGTATGTAGTCCATATAAAATCTTTGACTGGTTCATTCTTTGTGATACACAATATTTTTTGTTAGCCCGTGATTTTCTGTTTTTCCACAGACACCCGAGTATAATTGAGATGTCACTGCAGTTACGCGTTTGTCTGTTTATATTGTGATCATTGATTTGATGGTGTGTGATTTGACGGTTGTCCTTTTTGTTATAAATAATTATGTAACTACCGTTTTTCGGTTATTCGGTGTTACAGCTTTTGTTGTAAAATCCTCGCATTATTGTTTGAATACTTTTAATAACATAGACGTCTAAGATTTAGAACAACAACCTGACAGGAAGGACCTGGTGTCTCCAAGCCTCGAATCCTGTGATAAACTTAATGTATGATCCTGGTAATGTGAGCGTTGTTATTTCCAATACTTCTCCTCACATAGGTCCTCTTTTCTCTTTGAAGCCAAGACATCGTATCGAATATATATTTACTGCCACTTTACCTATCAAAAAGCTATTAAAAGTCAATTTTCCTTCAAACTTTATCGACCTGTTGCTTATTAATTTGCTTTTGAGGGACAACCATTATTGACTAAGAAGCCTATTAAACGGCACAGTGGCCGTTTTTGTACTTACCGGTATTATTGTGTAAACACAAGTTCTCATCGGTTAAAATTTTGTCGTTAGTGAATACTGAAGTGCTTCAATGTGTGCCCGGGAAATTTTAGAATTTTGATCCTTTAAAATGAAGTCTGATAGTGAAAGAACTATGCCAGACGGTAAGAAATATCAAGTTTTTTTTTTTAGTAATTATAAGAATTATTACAGTGATCTACGAGAAGTTTATAAAAAATGGTGTTTACTTATCACTGTAATATGGTGGTTTTTAAAAAAAAGTTGACAACATTGCAATATATGATAATATTTGGTCATCCATTGATAAACCATTTATTTTGTAACCTTTTAATGGAAAACTCAAGCACAAAAATTTTGCTAAAATCTCAAGAACGCGTTGCAGATATTGTAAATAACCTTATTGGCGAAGTTATTTTTTAGCATATTATTAGAGAATTGAACGCATATCATTATAAAGTAGATGTCAGTGGGAAATAGATTATGATTAACAACTCACAGTATCACGCGATAAGAAAAGTCTTATCGGCATTACAGACAATCTGTATTAAATATGTTAGTTTTCAATGTATGAATTTAATTCGTAAGACACAGGTAACGTGTTAGTTATTTTGTTGTTTTCAACGACAATAATTGTATCTCTACAATAAATTTTTGTTTTACAACATTCTAACATAATCATTCCCACACTATTAACCATAGCCCATAATCATTCATTTCTATGTTCGAGTGCCAATATTTGATAGAGGAATGGATTTCATGTATCACCAAATCTCGAGGCTTATGTTCGTAATTTTATTTAACAGTTATTTTGTTTTGTCGACATCAAACTGTAACCATGTGATTTGCTGATACTTATATATATTAAAATCAGTAGATAGATGTAGATAGATTTCAGTAGTCATGTTATTAAATTAATACGAGGTACTTCTCGTAGCATATAGGGAAGTTCAATACCTGGTATTACTGCTCTATTTAAAGAGATGGTTTGCATGTTCATAGTTTCCCTGTTCTCTCTAAAATATGCTAACTATTACTAATGCTATTTCTCATTCCTCATTCGAATGAAGTTTTCATGTTAAATTACTCTATTCCCTGTTCGAAATTGTATAGTATAAGAATAACACCCACCATGTTTTCTCCTTATTTTCATTTTAATAACATACAAAATATTCAAATTCAAACTTTACATAACTTTATAATAATTGTACTTGGAAATATAAAGCCACGCAATGAATCCCCCTAAGAAAGAACAGTTGTTAACTTTGCCTAGTATGGATATCTGGTTATTTTACATTCAACGATGCAAGAAATGTAACTAACTTTCTGGAAAAAAAGTTCAATGGCCGTGAAATCCAAAATCAGCTGCTTTTTTTAAGTACTTTTATGCTTTATGAACATAAAAATTAAATTGATTTATTTTAGGTGCATTTGGATAAAATGTTTTTGCTCTAGTTTTTTTATGCTGACAAACGTTACGACGATTTTTCAGAAACGTATACTTAATATTTAATTACTTGCACTTCAAGGAGATTTGGTAACTACTCTAAGAGTTGCCATTTCGTGTTCAGCAGACTGCTTTGTCAAGACTCCGAAGTGGTCACCTGAAGTGTCTTAAATTTGATCAAGGCAATAAGATCTTCCCCATTTGTGGAAAATGTAACATCAATCATTTCACCCCTGACCATCTTCTTTCTTGTTTTGGTCTTGAAAAGGAGGATTTGACGCGGAGTCCCCTCTTGGATTTTTGAAATTTTTTTGATCTCATGGATCTGGTCTAGCCTATCGACTAGATCAGATAGGATTAGTGACAACAACAACAACAACAACAACAATGGCAACAGAGTTCCCATTTATGTTACTTTTTCATAAATAATAGAAACCCCAGGTGTTAAAAATATTAAATTCTTTATCACATTGGAAAGGAAAATCACAATATTATAATCCTGAAATGCATCCTGAAGAATAAATGCACTTGAAAATAAATTCCCAGAAAAAAAAGAAAAAAGAAAAGGAAAAAGAAAAGTGTAAATTATTTGATTTAATCTCAAATTTCATAGATTTAATTTTCTTTTGTATTTCTATTTTAAATATATTTAAAATGTAAACGACTCGATAGGCAGTTGCCAAAAAATTTTGGAAAAATTTCTTTTATAAAATATAAAAAAAATATTCCAATAGGGAGATGATTTATTGTAAAAAATTCATTCAAATTTAAATGAAATTTTTTTATAAATCCTAAACAGAATATTTTTATGCAGGAATCACTTTCAAGCTTTCCAAAGTTCTAAGTA